>JAQHUG010000038.1:10280643-10293320 GCA_028555095.1 Dicrostonyx torquatus | reverse complement strand
TTACACTGGTGCTCACACGGGATTGCTCATGCTGGGGCTGCTCACATATGTACTGGTTACACTGGTGTTCCTCATGTTGGTGCTGCTCATACTGGGGCTGCTCATGTTGGCTTTCTGACATTATTCAGAAGCTTCCTGTAAGTTAAATTGATTTGCATTTTTCTTTTTAACCACAAAACAGGTCATTGTCTTCATGAGATATTTTTGCTCAGGGAAGGGATGTTGGAGCGGATTCCTGATATAGTTGTTTGGCCAAGTAAGTTGTTTTAACTCTTTATATCATTTCAGTATAGTTTGTTTCCAAACACATTATCAGTTTTCTGAGAAATTTATTTAATTTTAATATGAATTTCTTACTGGTACTGAAACCTAGTTTTCCTTTGAATAAGAAAAAGCTTTGAAAGAATGTTGTAGTTTGCAGCAATGCATTTTGAGGCATTGTGGCAGTCTAGCTGTTCCAAGATGTGGAGATAGTTTTGTTTCCTTTTGTGGTTTGGAGTTCCACACATATGCATACTTACATAGGCACCTATGAAATCGATTGAAGTTATCTTTAAATTTGCATCTTATTTATACTATATGGAACTTGCCCTTCAGGCAGGCCTTTACCATTGTGAATATCGTATAGTGGGGATATCTTTTGTTTTCAGGCACTCCTGTAACCCATGTTTTCACTGGTGTGTGTGCACGTAAACCCCAAAATTTCCATTAGCAAAATTAACTTTGGGGGCTAGTGAGATGGCTCAGCAGGAAGTGGTGATTGCCTTATAAACATGACAACCAGAGTTTAATCCCCTGAATTTCATCCCTGGAACCTACATAAAGGTGGAAGGAGAGAAACAGCTTCACAGAATTGTCCTGTAACCTCCACACATGTGCTCCCCAACATGCGTGCATGCACACACACACCTCACTATTAGCAATATTTTTTTTTTAAATTGGAGTTGGAGAGATGGCTCACTGATTAAAAACACTGACTGCTCTTTCAGACTCTATTCCTAGCATCCACATGGTAGCTTTACAACCATCTGTTAACTCTAGTTCCAGGAGATCCAACCCCTTCTCTGCCTTCTGTGGGCACTGCATACACATGATATACAGACATGCACACAGGCAAAACACTTATACACCTGAAATAAGATTGAAAATTAAAAAAGTGTAACTTTCTTAAGCTAGAGATCATCTATTTTTGTAATCCCAGCACTTGGGTGGCAGAGACAGGAGGATCAGGAGGAGTTCCAGGTCATCCTTGTCTAAATTTTGAGCTTAAGATCAGCCTGTCTCGCCGGGCGGTGCTGGCGCACGCCTTTAATCCCAGCACTCGGGAGGCAGAGGCAGGTGGATCTCTGTGAGTTCGAGACCAGCCTGGTCTGCAAGAGCTAGTTCCAGGACAGGCTACAGAGAAACCCTGTCTTGAAGAAAAAAAAAAAAACAACAAAAAGATCAGCCTGTCTCAAAAACCAAATCTCAAAGCAGATTCTCCACTTACTAAGTTAGTATTTATGCATTATTTTCAGTGCACTGCATACTACAAACTATGAACATTTCAACTAGGTACTGTGGATAAGAAGTTGAGAAGAAAAAAGTCCTGTTTTAAGGTGCAATGGGATTTAGTGAGGAAGGAAAATAAGTATATAATGTACTGGATAGTGCTAACGGCTACAGAGAAATAGAAGAAAAGGGCGAGGCGAGATGGGGTGTGCTGTTTCTGACAGCACAGTCACAGAAGAAGACTCTTAAATAAGTTACATTCATAGAAGACATTTTTGCCTTAAAATTTCCCCCCCTACCTTTTCAGGGCAGAGTTTCTCTGTGTAGCCCTGGCTGTCCTGGATCTCACTCTGTAGACCAGGCTGGCCTCTAATTCAGAAATCTGCCTGCCTCTGCCCCTAAGTGCTGGGGTCAAAGGTGTGCACCATCATGCCCAGTTTTAATTAATTTATTTTTTTAACAGATATCTCTGATCTCTGGTATTTCTTTAATTATTCTTATTCCCTCTCTCTTTCTATCTCTTTGTGTTTCTGTCTTTCTCTCTGTCCCTCCTTCTTTCTGTCCCCCCCCAGTATGTGGTATGGTGCATAATTGTGAATGTATATGTATGTACCTGTGCACATATGTACAGAAGCCGGGGCAGGACCGTTAGGTATCTTTCTGTTTTTCTCTTACTGCTGTGTGGGAAGATTTCTCACTGGACCAGAAACTCAACCATTTCTGCTAGGCTGACTGGCTACTGAGATCTCAGGATCTACCTACCTTTGTCTCCCACGTGCCCAGTGCTGGAATTACAGGCACACACATCCATGCCTGGCTTCTTATTTAGGTAGTGGAGAATTTATCTTCAGTTCTTATGCTTTCAAAGCAAGTGCTCTTTTATATGAAGCCATTCCTAACCATCATATATTGTCTTTTAAACTTCTGATAGTGTTAGCTTAAACATAGAGTTTGATTAAAAATTGAAGTGGACCTGCAGATTCATGGTAGAGTATGTGGTTTAGCATATTCAAGACCTGCAGATCATGCTAGAGTGTGTGGTTTAGCATATTCAAGACTTTGGGTTTTCTGTCCCACAAAGGAACTATTATACAAACGCTGAGTATGTCTAGATCTATGCAAACTGAAATAGATAATTATAACGTTTTAAAAACAAGACCTTTGCTTACGTAAGTATGTATCAGTTTGTCTGTTTCTCCTAACACCTTTTTTTCTTGTCCAGGACCTTAGCAGTTAATATTATAATTTTCAGTTTCCTTGCCTCTAAGCTTTGTCTTCCATGTGATTGGTGTTCTGTGAGACTGATCTTAAATCCTTGCCGCATAGCTCCCTCCTCAAAACCTCACTCATGCCCCACTGCCAAGGATAGCTGCAATAGTACCCTCTCACTTGGCGCTCAGTCACTCGCGGCAGTTCTTGTTAGATAGCGTTAGTTGTATGTAGGCAGAGGGAAGGAGTTCATGTGCTGCTCTGGGTAGGAATAAAGAAGCAGTAGTGGGTGAAGTATGAGAACTATGCTGTTTGTATAGTCTTTGTATAGTTAGTGATTTTAGCAGGAAGTAAAGCATCCTTCCAGTACAGTTAGGTGGTTGACAGTGCCTACCTAACCAAACGAGCAAAGTTAAGATTACCAGAAATGAGAAGCGTCTTTGTTATACCATGCTGAGAAAGGCATGGCTTCACTACTGTGGGATGCCTACCAATGGTTTAGTCTCTATTTGATCTTAGGGAAACATACAGACTCAGAGATTTGTTTGAAATAATTTCCTAAAGTTTCTCAGAAGTGTCACTGCCTTGAAAGTCACAGATAGATAAGGAAATGCCTATTTAGAGGAGACTACCAAGGCGTAAGAGCTAGAATCACTGTGATTCCAGGCTTGACTCTGATCCGAAAAGGAATGTGTGAGATGTTGGAGGAAGGTCTGTAGATTGCTTTTGTCAATGTAAATTGATTGTTTTTGATAATTAGACCTTCCTTGTATGGTTAATGTTTGAGAATGTGACATGAAAGGCATTCTTAATATAATTTTTTAAAGTCTGAAATGGTTAAAAATACGGAGTTGAAAAGAATCTGTCACTTAATACAACTGTTTTACATGTTACAAGTAAATAAGGAAAAAGTTTGGATCCTCAAGCTTTACTGACCCTTAGTTTGTAAGAATATGCAAATTTTGTTTATATGCCTGTAGTTAATACATTTTTCTTTTCAACAGTGTGTCATGATGATGTAGTTAAGATTGTGAATCTAGCGTGCAAATATAACCTTTGTATCATACCGATTGGTGGTACGTATTGTGTTTTTCAATTGTAATATGGTTAAATTTGTTCTATTTAAAATATTTGTACTTTTAATTGTATTCCATTGAAAACAAATAATGTAGTTATTGTAAAAAAAATGGGCTTATAGTGATTGTTGTGTTGTACACAGGTCTTCCTAAAGTGCTTGAGCTGTTGTTTACTTGTAATTCATGCCTTTTTTCCTTTGATGGATCATAGTTGAAGATGTGCTTTAATGTTAAATAAGAATTTTTTTTTTTTTTTTTTTGGTTTTTCGAGACAGGTTTCTCTGTGGCTTTGGAGCCTGTGCTGGAACTAGTTCTTGTAGACCAGGCTGGTCTCGTACTATAAATAAATATTTAAAGAAAAAAAGAATTAAAAGTTCACCAGATGGCTAGTCAGTGCCTCCGACCGCAGGAAGCCAGCATTACTTTCTGTCTTAGACTGGTCTTTGATTTTGTTGTTATAGTTGTAGACTGCAGGACTTTAATGAATAAGCCAAGGGAAGTTACCTTCATTCTCTGTGTTGTCATTGGTGAGTGGAGATCAGACCTCCACGTCCCTAGGAGCCCCAGACCCCTCTCCAGCTGGTACTTCCTTTTAGTTAGTGAACAAAGGCAGCACGGTGCCACTTAACTATGAATTCTTTTATTGAAAATGATGTTATAAGCAAGTGGTTGTTAATAGCCACAAGTGCTATATTTGTGACTGACAATCTTGCCTGGTGAAATTAAACTGATGTGTAAAGATTACGTCTTCTGGAAATTGATTCCAGAGGGTTTTTTTTTTTTTTTCCCCCACATAGACTGTATGGAAATAGCAACTAAAATTTTATTTTGATATGAGGTGATACAGATATAATTAAAAACTTAAAATATTGTATTATTCATTGTTAAGAAAACATCCTTTGTCAAATTATCTTAAGAGGAAATGGGAGTATATTGTTTAAATATGTTTATATATTATTTATCCTATTTTACCATCACTTTTCACCAAAGAATATGAAAATTAGTTTTTAAATATTATGATCTGCCATTTAGCTTTTTGTTTTAATTTATTAAAGCTTTTTGAGTAAGACACTTACTTTAGCAGAAAAACAATTATGTATTACAGTAGTAAGGAGCTGATGTCATTTTTCTTTTAAGCTACCTCTCCTTGGTGATCATTAGCTTAGATCTTTGCTAATTATGTTTTTGGAGTTCTACAAATTGCTAGGGCTTTCTGTGAGTGAGTCGTGTCCAGGGATGGAGCCATAGCCCATGGCTTTCAGTTCCATAGTAGTCTGTTTTTGGCATTCAGCATGAAATAAAGGTGAGTTTGTTTTCATTGTGTTTGCTTTTGCAAAGTAGAGATAGGTGTCAGTGCTAGCTGGCCCATTTGTGTTCTGTATAGTAGGGATTTGTTCCAGAAATGTCACAGAAGCAAAATATTTAAACATAAAGTTTTGTTTCCTGTTTTGACAGGAGGAACAAGTGTGTCATATGGCTTGATGTGTCCTGCAGATGAGACAAGAACAATAATTTCTTTGGATACTTCACAGATGGTATATGATATTCTAAGATATATTGGAGTTGTTTTCTGTTTAAGACATTATTTTTTTAATACTGTATTTTAGCTTCATGTTTGGTAATCAGAAGCTAAATTCCTTTGTTCTAAGATATAGATCTTGGTACTGTACTGCCAAATTAGTGTGTAAGTTGATCATTTGAGAAAAATGTTTTTGAAGCTTGAGACAGTGGATAAGTTGATGTCTATTATTATAAAGAAAATATTATTAGCTAAGAGTAATTTGAGTGATGCATACCTACTTGGCGCCCGCTTTTGCACATTTGCTGGTGATGAGTGGGAGAGATGGTTTTTATAATTCCAAAAGGTGTGCAGTGGTAAGGCTTTAATCAGGGTTGCATTTACCTTCATACATCAGTAGTAATCCTTTCTCATTGGAATCTTCTTTGGACAGCAAGGTAGAGGCAGCCGTAGGCCTGTGCCCAGAGTGAGCACTTATTAATGTTTTGTTACACTTGCTTTCTTTTATTTTCTAGGACTTTTAAAAACAAATTTTGATATGCTACTTTGCATCTGTTTTGTCTCTTTAAGAAAGGTTTTTTTCCTCATGTAACTACTATATTTTATCACTTGTCAAGTGAAAATAATTTTCTTAACTAATGTATATAGTCCACACCTAACTTTAAAGGTATCTTTATGATAGTTGATTAGCTCTCATGGGACTCTAGGAAGGGTCTTGTTAACTGTGGATGTTTCTCTTTAGGTGTCATTTTATCTGAAAGTGTACTTCCCTTTTCTCACCATTACCGATTTTGAAGAAACTAGGCTGTTTATAGTATGAAATGAAAACTTTGATTTTTATCGACTGCTTTTCCTTGATAACATTTAACTTTTCTTATAGGTCCTATGTATAGTCTAGTTAGACTTTTCCCTCCTTTCCTCCTGTCTTCCAACTTCCCCTCCTTCCTTGCCTCCCTCTCCATAGAAAACTTATCTTATAGAGAGATGGCAATGTGCTCTTTAAAATACATTTTATTTTATTTAAAAATAAACACATAATTGGACATGCTTTCGGATATTTTGATACATGTTTACTTTGGGTAATGGTCCTATCAGCAGTTAGCACATCTATGGCTAAGTTGTGTGCTTTTTAACATCATGCACTATCGGGAGAGGAAGTGACTAAACTTGATAGCAGTTGACTTATGATCGCATGGTTGCACTGTAACCCTACTCCTCAGCTCCCTTATTCTAGAATCTAAGAAATGACAGTTCCTTCAAGACAGTTTAAGAATAGCCTATTCTGGAATAGGCATCAGATTGTTCTTGGATTTCTGGGTAGTTGCAGATGTCCTCCTGTCTAACTCTGGAAATACAAGTGTTCACCACTATCCTGGCTCAGTTCCTTTTTTGCAACGTGAGGCAGGAATAATGTGTTTTATTTTTTCTCGGAATTTTTTTAAGTGCAGAGATGCTGTGTATTACATTTAAATATCTTAGCAGTTTTTTTTTCTGTCCCATTTTCTGATTCTTAGATATGATTGTTAACAGCAGTGCACATAGATGTTTCCTATATACTGTTTTTATGTGGCCTATCCTGTTTATTCCTTTAGTAACCCTGTTAGTGTATATCAATACTGTCTACATCTTACAATTAGGGACTCACTAGACTAAATAGTTACTTGACTAAGCTAAACAGTCGCATTTAGTTTCACATCTGCACAAAGATGGAGTTTCTGTTCCAGTGCCTGCATAATGTATTGCTCTTGTTGCAACATCACAGACTAAGGATGGGGTCAACGTTCCTAACTCCCTGATCACTGCCATGTCACTAAAGTTTAAATTTGGAAGTTAAGTATTTCCTAAGAAAATGTTAATGGCTCATAGGAATGAGACCTCTCTTCCTTTGTAACAGAACCGGATTCTCTGGGTTGATGAGAACAATCTGACAGCTCATGTAGAGGCTGGGCTAACAGGACAAGAGTTGGAAAGACAGGTATGTTATCTCTTTAACTAGCTGTATTCCCCGTCTGAAAGAAGTACCTTTCACAAGACATTGGCCACTCAGTGAATCTGCTCAGATTTTGTATTTTGAGCTAGAACTGAGAATACAGTAGTGAATGAAACTCAGTCCCCTGCCCTCAGGGGACTTATTTTGGGATAGAAGATTGGAGAAATAGACAGTGAGTGATTCAGGGTATGTAAGATCAAGTATGTCTCATCAAATGGGGACAGGTAGGAAGAACTTGGACAATTATGTATCATTGAGACTTGACATTTAAAAAGAGACTTAAACAGAAAGGAATGAATAAGAATAAATTATGTATGAAATTGCCATAATGAAATTCATTTACTTGGTATAATAACTTCAAAAATTCATAAAGTAAAAGGAGTAGTCAGAGAGGTCAGGTGAAGAGACCAACCTAAGGAGGAGGTGTGTGCAGGAGCACTAAGGACCCTTAATCTTTCTGTTCTTTCTCAGTATTTGAATGAATTTTAAAATTTTCTGTTTATGGGTTCTGAGCAGGTAATTATTAAAATGAGTTGATTCATGGGGGCTAATGAGATGGCTCAGAGTTTAAGAGCACTGACTGCCATTTCAGAGGATCTGGGTTCAGTTCCTAGCACCTACCTGGCAGCTCACAGCCCTTGGCAACTCCAGGTGCCAGGGGATCCATCACCCTTTTCTGGCCTTCGTGGACATTGCCTGTGTGTATGTGGTGCACAGACATACATGCAGACAAAAACAAAAAATAAATGAATCCCCCCAGAAATTAAAAATTGATTTTTTTAAACTTCCCCAAATATGGTCAGGATGATTGTAACCCAGCTTTTATAAACAAAAATTAGGAATTGGGATTTATTGGTGACACATCAATCGCTTCGTTCAAATTAGATTACAGTTTATTCCTGAACCTTTACTAAGACACAGGAAATGTGTGGCTGTTAATTTTACTTGTGTTTCCCCTTTTTTGAAATGATTAAATTTTTTCTACTGGTGACCAATTCCTGAAAAATTTATTGCAATACTAAAAGATTTTTGAAGTATTAAAAGTTTTGCTTATGAGTAGTTTTTAGTGAAATTGTATTTGGAAAAGGTGAACAGCTAGCAAATTTCAGTACCTGCCGTGCTGAGGCAGCTTATCTCCGGGGGTGGGGGGGGACGACACGGGACAATTAACTTACTTTAAAATTGAGCAGATTTGTTAGTTTTTATCAGAGATCTTCAAACAAGTCAAGGCTTTATATAGTTAAGATAAAAGATTTATTAATTATTACAGTTTCTAATGAACTTTGATGATATTCAATGAAAAACATCTAGAATGCCCTGGATTAGTCCTCTGCTAGCTTGAATGACAGACATTATCGACAGCCATTTTCTTTAATAACAAAGAATGCCTTTTTAGGCCTATAGTTTTATATTCTTTATTACAGCATTTGATGTAGTATTTTAACCTTTCTAAGTTTTCCTTCCAATTCAAAGAGCATATCCCCTTAAAATTTAAATGACATTTCTGTCTAGTAGGTGCTTCTGAGGTTTTACCTGCTAGCTTGTCTCACTGTGCCCACAGAACCCCCTGTGCCTGCAGTGACTGTCACAGTTGTGCCTGCAGCCATCTCCATCAGATCCCTCCTTTAGTTTATAACCTCAGCTGAGACAACCAGCTTAACGTGTCCTGTTTATTCCTCAGAGAAGGTTCAAAATGGCATAAACACACAAGTTGAGTAGCAGATTTTAATTTCTTTAACGTGTAAGGTACATTGGTCTTTAATATGCTTAAACATTAAGGTACATCACTAACTTACCAGTTTCAGATTTTGGGGTTTCCTTAGGGATTTATTAAATCGCTGGTGATTTATTTATCTAATAGTCTGGTGATAATGTGTGCCTAAGTTTTTTTCTTCCCAGAGGTAACATCATTAATAATCTCATAGAATCTTGTTTTGTTCTTTTTTCAAGTAGCTACAAGCCCTTCCTTTTAACTTTAAATATAGATCTTAGCTAATAGATCTTCATCTGTGAAATGGTGATAATATTACCTCTCAAAGTTTTTGCTAGAGTACAGTATGTTAATAATGTAACACCTTTAGAACTTCATCCCATTAATTTCTATCAAACATGTTTACTTCATTCAGGTACATTGAACTTTATTCCTTTTATGGCTGAAGATTTCCAAACTTGTCCTTGGTGCAGATTTTTGCCCCGAAGTGTAGATGACCATAGCCAGTCAATTCAAAGAGCATATCCCCTTAAACAGAAAGCTGTTCTTTCTCCTTGGTTGTATAATAGGAATCACAAATCCAGCGTTAGTGATGAAGTTTGTAGTCATCTCTCAAATAGTGCTTATTTGTAGCCCCACCCCAGGTCTTCATTACAATCCCTTATACTTATATCTAAGGCCAAACGCACAGAAACTATTCTTCCAGTAAACTTTCCCTTTCCAACATGGCTGTTAAATTTATGGGAGAATCAACATCACATAGTATCTTTATCACAGAATATTGATAAATGATAATAACAAATAGTAAATCTATGTCATATTCAATCAGACTATGGATTATTTTTATATATGGCTTATTTTCTAACTCTCATACCACATTGTACTATATATGGCTAGACGCCTATCTTTTCAAATTAGAGGAGAATTTTAACTCTGAAGTTTCATAAACTGAAATGTTTATTAAAATTCAGGAATAGCCAGGCGGCAGTGGTGCACGCCTTTAATCCCAGCACTCTGGAGGCAGAGGCAGGCAGATCTCTGTGAGTTTGAGGCCAGCCTGGTCTTCAAAGTGAGTTCCAGGACAGGCTCCAAAGATACAGAGAAACCCTGTCTCCAAAAACCAAAAATCAAAACAAAACAAAATTCAGGAATAATGTCATAACAATCTGGCCACCTTTGCTAGTTATTTTTTTTTTCCCTGTGCTGGCTATTTTTATGTCACTTTGTCACAGCCTAGAGTCATTGGAGAGATGAGAACCTCAATTGAGAAAATAACCTCTATAAGCTCAGGTTGTAAGCAAGCCTGCAGGTCATTTTCTTGTTTAGTGATTGATGGGGAAGGGCTAGTTCATTGTGTGTGAGTCTACCCCAAGGCCGGTGGTCCTGGGTTCTGTGAGAAAGCAGCTTGAGCAAGCCATGGAAAGCAAGCCAGTAAGCTTTTGAATTATGAGCCATATATTTTTGTTTCATTTTTTAATAGTTTCAGTGAGGTATAGGCGTCATAGAATACATTGCTGTCATCTAAAGTGTACCGTGTGACACAGAATACCCTGACTTATCGCCACCACCAGGTGACAGAACAAACCCTTGCTTTGTTGCTGACATGTGTTAGGGGTTCATGAATACTTTTCTTCTAATATAATACAACTGAGAAAATAATGTCAGTATAAGTTGTTTGAAGATGGAGCTGTAAGGAAATCTAATACATTGGTAATTTTCATTTTAACCCTGCTTATTTGTGATAGCTTGCTAACCTCTTAAATATATTGAATATGTAAAGAAAAAAGTAACAAGTGATGTTCTTTCAATTCTGTCTTTCTTGAAGCAAAATTAAAAAATATAGTTTGCATTGCTAGCATATGAAAGCCTAATTTATATTTAAGTTAGTGGGCTTACACATTGTGGGTACAACTTTCAATCCATACTTACACTTTGATACCTGGGCACAAACATCGCTGACATACTCTACATCTCTGCATGACTTATTGAGAAACAAAGCAGTTGCTGTCCTGGATGACTATCAAATGGTCAACACAGATTGATGGGTTTGAGTGCAGGCAGCAGCGAGTATGCAGATGGTGCTGTCTGTACCGTTTGACAGGAGATGGCTGGGACTTTAAAATGATTTCAGTGGAATGGTTTTGGTGTTGCTGCAGTAAAGGGCATCCATTGAACCTCAGGTGCTGTACAGATGGTGAAGCCAAGCTAATACAGAAAAATGAGGAACAAGTGACTATTTAATGTACAGGAATGCTTGGTCCACATCACAAGTAAATGATGGCATTGCATTTGGAAAGTGTAGCCAGATGGCTGTACATTAAAATGCACGACTCCTTGAGAGAATTAAGTACAGGCAATTTGCTCAGATTTTCTGGAGGTCTGCTGCATATTGTATTAGGGTAGGGAGAAAGAAAGATGAAGTGCTTTATTTATTGAAAGTGTTAGATGAAGTTGGCAGTTACTTAAGTATAATCTGATCTCCATAAGTATTTAAAGTGTCTCTTCAAGGGTGTGGGACACAAAACAAAATAATGTGAAGAGTAGTACTTTTTGGCCCACACTTTTCCAATTTTATGAGGGTTTTTTATTAGACAAAAAGAAAAAAAAGTTGTCTTTACAGGTTTAATGTGTCAAAAATAGTATTAGAAACAAATTGGAGGAGTAAAAGTGTTGAATGCTGTGTGAAATGGAACCATTTTTGCTCTAAAATTTTACATTTTTTTTTCAGCTTAAGGAAAGTGGTTATTGTACAGGTCATGAGCCAGACTCCCTGGAGTTCAGCACTGTGGGAGGATGGATAGCCACTCGAGCATCAGGCATGAAGAAGAATATCTATGGCAATATTGAGGACCTGGTAAATTTATTTCTAGTTACTGTCTAATGATTGGTACTTAAAAAAAAATCAGATGAAGTATTTAAAGCCTTTAAAAATTAAGGATTGGGCCGGTCATGATGGCTTTATCCCTTCAATCCCAGCATTCAGGAGACAGAGGCAGGTGTATATCGCTGTGAGTGCAAGGCCAGCCTGACCTATAAAGTGAGTTCCAGGACAGCCAGGGCTCTGTTATACAGAGAAACTCTGTCTTGAAACAGCTAAATAAACAAATAAATATTAAAGATGGAGTGGTAAATCTCTCTAAAATATGCTCTTTTTGGTTATAGTAATACTGATTGTGCATAGTAGAAGCAGTTAAAAGTTACAGTGATGTCATATTTAAGGATATCCTTTTTAAAGTGACCAATACTTAAGATTTATACTTGTTTCAAAGTATCTAAATATGCAAATAAATATTTTCCAAGTCCATCAAGAGTTTGATTGTTATCTTTTCTTTTTCTAAGGTGATATTGTTGTTATTCTTGCTTTAGGAGATTTTACACTTTTCTGAAGGAATTCTTTTTCCTGTGTACAGTTGAAGAACCTCATTGAAATGGTTCTATTGAGTAGTCATAGAGGTTGTCTCATTTAATGTGTGCCAGGTTTCTGGGAGCCTGACAGTGTTGTAACCATGGGTACCTTATTAAGTTTTGGGTACCATTTGTTACATTTGTAGCTTTTTGGGGGGCAAGTTGGTTTACCTTTCTCAGCTTCAGTGTTTTTTTCTGTAAAATACAATAATCTTATTAGAATTATATTGCAGCTAAAAGATGTAAAATGAAATTTTCACAGGTCTCATGTCCATA
>JAQHUG010000038.1:10256913-10273435 GCA_028555095.1 Dicrostonyx torquatus | reverse complement strand
AAGACTGGCTCATGCCAAATAATCTTTTTATTTCATTCTATGTTTTTGTGTGGAAATATCTAATTTTATTCATTGTTTGAACTGCAGTAGTTTATGTGTCATTCCTTTTTTCAACCTTTTTCAGCAGTAAGGAGATTAAGGCAATATATTCCACCCCTTCTTTCTTTCTCTAGACACATTGAGTTCAATATTCCCCATTAGGTATATGCAAGCAGAATCTTTTCTTTTTTCCCTTTTTTGTTTTGTTTGGTTTTGCTGCAGAGTCTCACTGTGTTGCTTTGGCAAGCCTGGAACTCGCTATGTAGATCATACTGGCCTCAAACTCAGAGAAATCCACTTTTAAATGCTGGCATTAAAAATTGGGATACCACACCTGGTCCTGGAAGGGGACTTTTTGATATGACCTGTATAGATTCACTTCTTAGTATTCAAAGAAAACTGGAGGGAGACTCTGATAAAGGCAAGGAAATATCTAGCCAATTATTCATATTCCTGTTGTCTGAGTTTTCTATCCCGCCTGGATCCCACAGTCATTAAGTCCCAAAGAAATCACACAGAGGTCTACATTAGTTATAAACTGATTGGCCCATTAGCTCATGCTTCTTATTAACTCTTATAACTTATATAGCCCATTCTTAGCCCATTATTCTTATCTGTGTTAGCCATGTGGCTCAGTACCCTATTCAGTGGGGCAGTCATATCTTGCTTCTACTGTGGTCAGGTCAGGACTGCAGAGGGAACTTCCTTCTTCCCAGAATTCTCCTGTTCTCCTTGGCCCGCCTCTACTTCCTGTCTGGTTGTCCCGCCTATACTTCCTGCCTGGCTGTTGGCCAGTCAGCCAGCCAGTCAGTGTTTATTTAAAACATAATTGATAGAATACAGACAATTCTCCCACACTACCTGTTGGACTATAAGATAGTGAAAGGCAAAGATGCCAACTGTCTCACCTTCCCACAATCCAAGACAACCACTGGAGTGTCTGTTCTGTTTCGTGGTACTGGGGGCTGATCATTCCCAGGGTCTTGTGAATGATAGACAAGTGCTCTCTACCATTGAACTATATTCCTGGCCCTTTAAAAACCTGCTTATTTTAAGTGGGTTGCCACTAAACTGCCGAGGAAGGCTAGTACTCATTGTAGCCCAGGCAGGTCATGAGCTCTTGATCCTCGTGCTTTACCTCTCAGGCCTGGCCCCTGTTTTTGAAGTGTGTGATACTGGGAATTCAAGTCCTGCTTTGAACGTGCTGGGCAAACAGTCTATCACCAGTCTGTATTCCCAGCAGCTGCTAATGGTTTAAAGAACTTAAAATAAGGAAAATATTATACACACAGACATACACACAGAGCTTTTCTTGTGCTCTTTATTTTGCTTAATTTTGCATTCTGAGCTACTCATTCTATGTGGTGTTTTCCATTTTCAAGAGGTACGATCACCAACTTTAGCAATAGATAAGGATAACTTTTATAATTGTTAACAATTGTTATAGCTTGCTCGACTAGTGTAGGCTTCTTTGTGGTGGTTGACATGGTCCTGGCATGAACATGTTTGGATGTGTGGCAGGTCACCTGTGTGCCACAACAATGTCAGTGTTAACAGCTGACATTTTTATACAGGAGTTCAAAATTCACCTAGACTCTGCTTCATGCCACACTTAGACAGCTGGAGTACAGAGTATTATGTCATACTTCCTAGCACTAAGACGTGGTGGGGATGTTTAAGAAGCATTACCATGGAACTTAAGGAGTAAATATGTGTTCTACTAAAATGATAACTAAGAATGAGGAAGCGAAGTTCAAGTGTGTTCTGAAGGTGTTGCTAAGTCTTCTGCCACTTAAAGATCAAGAATGCACAGCCATAAAGGAAATGTACTTAGTAAGAAGGCTTTTACAGAGCCATGTGGCTTTGCTTTTGAGTTAGTAACTAGAAGAATGGGGAGAGCTAGCTTTTTATTTTTTTTTTAATTTAAAGAAAGTAGTTGGAAGTTGACTAATTTAAAAATAAAGCAATAATTTCAAAATACATATCAATTTGATTTTAAAAAACAAAACAAGCTCCCAGAATGTAACCCATGCTTTATTCAAGATTTAGTCCCTATCTTCTCTAGGTCATGTTTGGAACATTGTATTTCACCTTAATCAGTATTGCCTGTGTTTTTCGTAACAAGAGAAACATGAATGCCAAAGTAACTTTTCTTTGTTTAAAAGAGTGGAGAGTGTTCTATTAGCTGCAACAGGAAGAGAGAACACAGGTTCTTCCGAAGTGATGGCTTCTCCAGCAAAGGAAACATGCGAACCTTATGTATTACATAGGGGAATGCACGTCAGAAGCGGGCACATTTTGAGCACAGGTAGTTGAAAGTTGTTGAGACGGGAAGATGCATAGGTTTAGGACATGCTCAGCTTAGTGATAAGGCACTTACTGCAGAGGTTAAAGTGGTGGACGGGAACAGTTGGGCATGTTCAGCCTATGCCATAAGGATGGCAGGCAAGAGTGTCCCTGGCCATGCTTGCTTCCCTCTCGAAAGATTTAGCAGCTCAGGATTTCTGTGCTTCTTTATTGCGTCTTCTGTCAGCTCAAATCAGATTAAAAAAATAATAATCGTAAAAGTTGAAAAAGGTTTTTGGGTTTGTATATGTTCTTGACAGAAGATCTCAGAAGGGTCATGTTCCCCGGTGTTGGCTAATGCCACACTTCCTAGACTCTCCTCAGGGCAGTGGAGTCATCAGCAAGTATTATAATATAACTCAGGTCTTTTATGCTTTCCTGAATGGCCATCCATTTTCCCACACTGCATACTCAATTGACATTGCCTTTGGTGTCATCATTGAGAACTGATGTGTAAATCTACAAAAATCCTGTTATCATAGTGGAGCCATTCAGTTTGAATATGAGTAACTGATGCAGTCTGGTGCAGTTTTTTATAGTTTGATGTACTTCTTTTGGAAAATGACACAGAAGATCTACTCGTGCTGTTGGAGAGCAGGGTAGACGCCTTTCCTTCCTTGCCCCCGAGTAAACAGTTTTAAGAATCTTAGATACGCAGCTGGTGACTGCAGTGCAGTTACTGTCCTGAGTATACATTTGGAGTAGAGATGAGAATGACTGATAGCGCCACCGTGTGGCTGTCGAGCAGATCAGCAAAAAATAATCCTGTAGACTACAATAGAAAACTTGCCTCCTTTGAATCTGATTTAAAAATCTAGCATTGTTCCTCATTGTGAAGCGTGGCTAAGAATGCAGTTTTGTAGTATCACATTATTTGGAGACCCACATATTTCTTGCTCAGCAAATCATGTTTGCTCAGTTTGGGATTTGGAACTTCAGTGGCTAGCAGGCGATAGTAGACTATGCTGTATGATGGGGTCAGGCTCTCGATGCTCGTGGGTCTGCACTATCATTTCACTTTCAGTTCTTCAGAGTTCTTACTCAAGTCGCTTTCAGAATTGCAGGCTGTAAGGTGGGTGAGTGTCTTTGGGAAAGGAAGGTGTGGTTCCCAGTAGCAAAGCTGGTGCTACACGTGGGCTTTTCTTACTGAGGGGAACACCTCACTGGCAGTGGGGTGCTCCCCTTAGGTTTCATGGGATCTTGTCTAGGTGAGAAATTGTCCTCTTTCCCTGCCCTCTGAGGGACTAGGAAGTGGTGTGGCAATGCAGTCTCCACATTTGCTCAGTAGATCTAGGGTAAGTGATTCTTTAAGACTGTCCTAGAAAAAGGTGAGGATGCACTACATGTCAGCTACAGCATCTTCCTGTTCTCGTTAGTCCAGAAGCAGCTCCGATGGCTCACAGGAACAAACTTAATAGTGCGGGCTCTGCTTGGTTTTGGTTGTTTTCAATAAGAATTTAAGATTCTGCGCTTTATGTTAAAAGAGGGGCGTTTCTTTCCATTAGAGAAATAACTACAATAAAGTAGTATTATTCTCTTGCTAACTTAAAAAGTAACAGATATCTCAATCCAACTTTTAAATAAATTTAAAAAAAAAAGGCAGTCTATGTAAGGAACACCTTAAAAATACTTCTGAAACATGTTTTCCTTAAACTAAACCATGGCTATTGCCAGAGAGAAAACCATAACATTCAATTTTGTTTTTTCTTTTGTTTTTGTTTTTTGTTTTTTGAGACAATTTCTCTGTGTAACTTTGGTGCCCGTCCTGGAACTAGCTCTTGTAGACCAGGCTGGCCTCGAACTCACAGAGATCCGCCTGCCTCTGCCTCCCGAGTACTGGGATTAAAGGCGTGGGCCATCACTACACGACAACATGCAATTTTTATTTGGGAAAAAAATTCCTTATATTTCTCAGTAAATCCACTATAACTTTGTTGAAATACCCCTCCTAGGTTATTTCTGACAAATACCAGCAGGGGTCACTATAGCTAGGGCTCCTTCCCGCCTTATCTGCTATAGTGGACGCACTGTTGCTTACTCTGGGATAGTACGGTGTGAATTTGAACTCCAGTTCTTAGAGTTTATACTCTCTATCCTTGAAAGAGGATTGACCTCCCCATTTAGTTTTGAAAGCAATAGAGACAACCTGATCTCAGCTATACATACCATAAGACCAGGGACATGATTTTGATGTTTTGAGTATATGAACTTTTCTCTGGTCAGTTGCTGTGCTAACTTTTAATTTTTTCATATTCTAAGTATTTTTTTGTATATTTAAGATAATCTGTAATACTTTTCAAATTATCGGTTGCTAAAGGCCAACATACGAACCTTTATACTATTTTTATTTGAATTCTTAGCTTCTATGAATTTACTTAAGACAACAACTGAAGAACTATTTACTAACTTTGAAAAAAATATGAAACTTTAAATCTGTTGACTTGAACTTGAAAATTTTTTTTTGTAAAATTCAGCGTTAAAAACTGCGCGTTTTGGGGTAGTATTTATTCATTTAACTCAGTGCCAAGTTGAAATCACATTCAGTTGAAGTGAATATTGGTAGCTGCATGATTTAGAAAATACTCTAAAGCTTTCTTGCCAAAATTGATCTGCAGTTGCTGGAACACTTCCACCCCAGAAGGTACCTGGTAGGCCAGGTTCCTCCCAACAGTAAGTCTTCCCCGAGAGTGGGGCCTTTGACCCCCATTCCTCAGCACACGCACTGGTTGTTTTATTAATGGCACCTGCTCTTGAGGCAGGTGAAGTGGGATCTGGCTGGTGGCAGCAGGCAGAATTTAGAGCTCTCACCAGGGATTTAACACCCCACTGAGAAGGAGCTCTGAATTCTTTACTACTTTATGATGTGCCTATGCTAACACGTGCAAACACGTATGCTGTAGATGTTCTCTCGTGTATGCCTATGGATACTCTACTTACTTTATGAAGAAAGGAAATTTGACCTAAGTAACTTTCATGTTTTATTAGAAGTCACCACACTCATTTTATTAAAGGCATCTGGATTTATAAATGTGAAGAAAATTGATACTTCTTTAGTATATTGGAAACTGGCAGTGCTTTTAGGATTTCCTGACCAAACTCTATAATACCCTCTATAATACCTTTATATCAATTTAAATTATATTTTTTAATCTTTTTTTATTGTTAAAAGAAAAATTTACATTTACTCTCCTTGTCCCAGGCCCTCCCGCTCCCCCTAAATTATTCTTTTGTAATTTCAAAGACTGTTACACTTTTAGTAGGAGTACATACTGACAGACATGGTAGTTTTGATGTAATCTTGGATTTGCATATGAAGGTAAGCACTGTGTGTGTGTGTGTGTGTGTGTGTGTGTGTGTGTGTGTGTGTGTGTGTGCACGAGCAAGGCTATTGATATACTTGAAACTGCTCATCAGTACTCAGAACATGTCGATCCCTTCTTTGCTATTTCATAGCCATCTGATCTTCAACTATCCATTCTGTGTCTGTCTGGAAAGCAGTTAGTGCAGGTTCTGCTCCTGTGACAGTGCTGTTGATTGTGTGAGTAAACCAGGGCACAGTTGGAAAGCACAGTGTCCTGTACCATGTGATGTGACGGGCTCTTGTCACCATGTGTTACGATTACCTGCCACTGTCCCTTCAGACCTGCTAGTGACTCTGAAAAATCAATTCAATTATCTCATTGTTAGTATTTAGATGAATAAATATATTGCTTAGGCTTTAAAACAACAATCCTGTCTATCCTAATATTGGGTAGAATTCTGTTTTATGCTTTTATAAGAATTAAATACGTGTTCAACTAAAAGCAAGAGATAGCAAAAATGTCTTAATGCATATTTTAAGCTTTTAAGGAGTTTTGGAACTTTATATTTCATTGATAAATGATACTGTGAAGACATATTTTAAAAGTTTATGACTTTTTTTTGTAGGCTGAGACAGTAGGAGTGCTGTGAGTTTGTATGCAGTTTGGGCTGCAGAGCAATATTCTGCTCAAAAAAATGTTTACAGCAGTTTTAAAATATCTGCTCCAAAAACAGCCCTTGGTAGAGCTTCAGCTGCCCTGGAATCTTGTGTAGGAAGCAATAACCCTGCTTGGTTTCGGACCCTTTTATAGCTTTTATCATCACAAAGTTAATACAAGGGCAGGCTGAATGTCGTGTCCACAGTCTTGGGACTGGTATAGCTGCTCAGCTCTTCATGTTTCCATAGGCTTTCCCAGTTGGACATCTACAGTCTGAAATCCAAACGCTCCTAGAGCTGAAATTTGGTGCTGGTACGTTGTTGCTGAAAAAATTTGAATTTTGGAGCATTTTAGGTTTCAGATTTAGAGGTGAAGGTCGCTCAACCAGTACCTGCTGTCTAAATTTTGTTTTGTCTTGTTTTCCCCTTCTTTCTTGCAACTCTTAGTTTGTAAACACACAAGTGCACATGCACAGACACACACACTCTGCTGGGGCAGACTTATTCTTTAGATAAATATTTTTTACGCCGTTTTTTTTTTGTTTGTTTGTTTTTGTTTTTGTTTTTTTTTTGGTTTTTCGAGACAGTGTTTCTCTGTAGCTTTGGAGCCTGTGCTGGAACTAAACTAGCTCTTGTAGACCAGGCTGGTCTCGAACTCACAAAGATCCACCTGCCTCTACCTCCCGAGTGCTGGGATTAGAGGCGTGCGCCACCACCACCCAGCAACACCCTCTTTTTTATTACTTATTTTTATTTTTTTATGTGCATCAGGGTTTTGCCTGAATGTATGTCTGTGTGAAGGTGTCAGATCCCCTAGAACTGGAATTACATACAGTTGCGAGCAGCCATGTAGGTGCTGGGAATTGAACCTGGGTCCTCAGGAAGAGTAGTCAGTGCTCTTAACCTCTGAGCCACCTCTCCAGCCCCCTAGATATACATTCTTAACCATCAAAGTTTCATTGCTGTTTGCATTATTATAAAAGAACTTAAAACTATGATCGAATCATGTGCATTTTTTAATGTAAAATAATTTTGAGGAAGGATTCCAAAGGAGGAATGTTTTCTAAGGTTGTCTTTGAAGACATTGCAGATGTTTTAGAAGTTTTTTGGCATATAAAAGTTTCCACCAGTGCTTCCTGATTTTGAAAGTATGAAAGAGGTTAGTGATGGTCTGAGTGGGAGAGCATTTGCCAGCAGGTGCATGGCCACAGCCTTGATTCTCAACACTGTGAAAGAGAGAGAGTGTGGGGTGGGGAGAGGGAGAAAAATACTATACAAGAACCTAGTAAAATATTATAAAATATGCAATTCTTAAAACACATATTTAGTCTTAAAAAGTTCTACTTTGTTGTAAAATAGTCCATTTTGAGGAGTGGAATTTCTTTTAAGTTATTAAGTTACTGCCTGGCAGCAGGTATATTTTATTGTTAAGTTTAAGGGTTTGAGTATGTATGAATTCTTTTATACATAGATTTCTCCAGATATTTTTATAAGCTACTGATGTTTTGCCCTCATGAAGTTTTTCCATATATCTTTAGGCACTAAGTCGTTGAAGCCTTATAAAGTAACAGTAAGGTCCTGCTGTGTGACTCTTGTCTGTTGAACTGATTACCACTTCTTTTAAAACAGAGGTGTGCTCCTGCATCGATCCGCCTCATGGACAACCAGCAGTTTCAGTTTGGTGAGTAACAGTGTGGAGTTAGCCTGCAGAACTTTCAGAGAACAATGGTCGTCACCATGCTGTCCTTCGTACAGCTCTGATCAGTACTGTCTTAGGAAAGGGTGCAGTGGTGGGGGCTGTGGGGAGCACAGGGTGCCTGGGTTGCCGCTGAAGCTGCGCTTCATTCATGGAGGAAAGCTTGGGAAGGCTTTGTTGGAGATGGCACTTGCTTGAGTTTTCAAGGGGAACGGAGGTTTGCTTGAGTCTTCTACCTGACCAATCTGTTCCCTGTTGGCTAAGATGAACTTGTGAGAACACAATAGCATGTTTTAGAGTCTCCAGTATTTTAGTGACTATTATCCTGTTTGCAGTGGTCTTTCTTTATGGAGGGGGCATCAATCATTTTGGCCTTAGAAAGCCCTTTCTGGCAGTGTTGTTCAGGGTGAGTTAAAGCACGATTAATAAAAACTCAGAGAAATTGGGGTTCAACCTGAAGATCCAAAAAGCAAAGCAGCCAGCCACTGGCTTTTACCTCAACCTCAGTCCAAAATGGCCATCCTGCCTCCAGAAATCTCAGAAGGAGACTGAGAGCTGTCTCCCCTGTTTTACAACTCTCTCTACTGGGATTAAAGGAGTGCTCCACTGGGATTAAAGGCATGCACCATCTGGTTTCTGTGGCAAACTAGTATGGCTACTGGGATTAAAGGGGTGTATCGCCACTGCTTGGCTGTAAGGCTGACCAGTGGGGCTGCTTTACTCTCTGATCTTCAGGCAGGCTTTGTTTATTAAAATACAAATGAAATGCCACTGCAGTGAGTGAAGAGGGACTGGAGATGAAGCTGCAGGGGTGAACGGTGAGGAGCAAATCTGGAGCACCTTGAATGGAGTGGCAGCGGTGGAGAAGTGGGCTAGGTTTTCAGGACAGCCATTAGCTGCCTGCCAGTGGCAATCTAAAGGGAAGATTGGGAACATCTCTAGGCGTTGATTGGTTGATTGGCAGTGGGGTTTTGGAGAACATGTATTACAGTGGATGGTTAGGGGTGCTGCAGGGATATTTGGGTGGAGAATAGTAAGCAGTTATATCTAAAAACATTTTTCTAAAATGTTAGACTTTTCAAGGCTTTTGGTTTTTTGTTTTTGTTTTTGATACTCTGTCTTTCATGTGCTGAAGTTTACTTTGGGATTTAGTTTTAGGAATTTAAAAACCTCAGAAATAGTTCCTGAAATCATTGCCATTTCTCAATAGCAAATGCCAAGGGCTAAGGTAGGCAGGCTTTTGGTTATGTGCTTTAGGGCAGCTTGGGTTTTAAGGGGCGGTGGGGAAATGATTACATTCAATGGCAACCTAAGGAAGCATACCAGGCTCTTCATGCTTATCAACAGATCAAGAATTAGTTTTTAAATTAAAATTTTCTAAGTCAGTCACTGTTTTAACTTTTTTAAATGTTATTTTTAAAATACTTTTAATAAAGGTTTCAGATAATTGTGTCCTTTAAATAATGAAATAAACAAGTCTCCTTTTGTGTCTGATCTGTAATTGGAGATCTAGGTCTTAAGAGAGTCATCTCCAACTGTGTTGTCTTTTACGTGTTACTGAGGTAGTGAACTGTCTCAAGAATATACATCTTTCTAAAACTACATGTAATTTGAGCAGATTTTATTTCTGAGCAGGATATATAACAGTTTACAATGGGCATTCAAGGAAGGGTCTTCTGGTGCCATCATTCTCTTCGCTTAGAGATGTGCCAACATACACCCTTCGAATTCTAGACTTAGACATTATTTTTAATTCTCAGTAATCCTTTTTTTTTTTTTTTTTCGAGACAGGATTTCTCTGTGGCTTTGGAGCCTGTCCTGGAACTAGCTCTTGTAGACCAGGCTGTTCTCGAACTCACAAAGATCCGCCTGCCTCTGCCTCCCGAGTGCTGGGATTAAAGGCGTGCGCCACCACCGCCCGGCAATTCTTAGTAATCTTTAAACTTTGATGTAGCAGCAGGCCAGTTGTTGGTTTCTGGCTGCTTAGTCCTGAAATAATCACACAGAAACTGTATTAATTAAATCACTGCTTGGCCCAGTAGTCCTAGCTTCTTATTGGCTAACTCTTATATATTAATTTAGCCCATTTCTATTAATCTGTGTATTGCCACATGGCTGTGGCTTACCTGCTAAAGTTCTGGCATCTGTCTCCAGCGGGGCTCCATGGCTTCTCTCTGAACCTGCCTCCTTTCTCACAGCATTCACTTTAGTTTTCCCCGCCTAGCTCTACTCTACCCTATCACATGCCAAGACAATTTCTTTATTCATTAACCAATAAAAGAAACACATAGACAGAAGGACCTCCCATACCACTTTGCATAGAGTTGGACTTTGTGAAATCTAGGCTTGACTGTTTCATCTCTTCTTCACTTAGCCACTAGAGAGATCCTTTTGAAACACTACACCTTTTTTGGCTGTGACTTTTTTGTTTGCTTTCTCTATTGGTATATAGTCATAGTACAGAGTTTTAGCTTTTATAATGAGAATGTCTTTCAGTGATATCATATTTGACCATATGCACATACCCCTCCTCTCTGCCTCACTCTTTCCCACTATAGGTCGTAATATTTTTGATTCCTCATATCCATATAAGATTCTATCTATATATCCTGTCATGGCTTCCTGATTAAGCAATTAAAAGAGTAGTTCTTAACACAGTAAGTGATATCCAGGACTGTACCAGCCGTGCGGCTGATTGATGAGTACTTATGTCATACTGGTTAATGAGGTACAAGATTTTTGTTTGTTTGTTTGTTTTTTTTTTTGGTTTTTCGAGACAGGGTTTCTCTGTGGCTTTGGAGCCTGCACTGGAACTAGCTCTTGTAGACCAGGCTGTTCTCGAACTCACAAAGATCCGCCTGCCTCTGCCTCCCGAGTGCTGGGATTAAAGGCATGCGCCACCACCGCCCGGCCCAAGATTTATTATTAGTTATACTATTTTTATTATTTTTATTTCTCCTTATTCAACCCTTAATACAATATACTGAAGTTATCTTAGTATATTGACATGATGTACATATTTAATGTGTAGACAAGGTTTCCAAATTTGAGGAATATATATATATTTTTTTATATATCCTGCACTTAACATGTAATGAAATTTAGGTGTTGGTTAAATTACATTGAACTGGCAAAAGAGTGAACAAATCCTAGATAACTTACAGCACAACGCTGAACACATTGTTATTATCACAATTTTTCATATACCACCTGTCTGCTGAGCTTCAAGGTGATGAGTCTACAAGTTGTGAGGGGCAGAGTTGTGATTAAACTCAGTTTGTCTGATTTCAGAGCTCCCTGCTTAAATTATCTAATCACTTCAGAAATACATTGCTAGCAAATCCCTTTTGATGAATTGATGCTCTATGCTAATTGATTCTAGTCATGCTTTCTGACTAAAAGATTTAGAAATCAATTTACTATAAAAATAAGACACACCAAAATGAAATATATATAATATAATAGTTTTGATAGGCAATAGTAACTTTATGAAAAAATGGCCAACCCACTTAAAGTCAGTGTCCTTCTTATAATATTTGATTTAATTCAGTATTGTGTATGAATGTGGCTGATTCCCACCATCAGAAAGGGAATGATGCCCACCAGAGTCGGTGGATTAGGTGATTATCCTTAAGGATTATTCACACAGGATTAGTAACATTTGGAGTTCCCGTGCACTGTTTAAAGATAAGTGGATTTGAGGACTTGGATAAAGCAGAAGTTAAATCTTTTGCAAGAACTCAATACTACTTAGGACTTTGGTGGTACTGGGGATAAAGCTAGGCTTCGAGCGTGCTAGGGAAGCATTCTAACACAGCCATATCCCACTTTCTTTTTACCTCTTGAGGCAGGGACTCAATAAGACGCCTACTAGCCTGGCCTTGAACTCTGTCTTAGTCCAGGTGGACCTTGAACTTTCAGTTCTCCTGCCTCATTCCCTTGTACACCTGAGATTGCAGTCCTGAGCCCTGAGGCATAGCTCAGCATGTTCTGTGTTTAATTGCAGTTGTTAATTTAGGGTGAGTCCTATTTGGCAAAAAGTGAGCATCCTGTGCTATTCTAAGTTTATAGGTGCTTCAGTTATCTTTAAACATAGTTATGCTGGAGAGACATCTCTGACATCTTATAGGAAAGAAAACAGTTTCTAGACAAATCAGATTTTGATCCTGGGACTCATAAACACCACTAAGATGGTTTCTGTCAACCCCACAGTTAGTTAGTTAGTTAGTTAGTTTGTTTATTTTTGTTCCCTTGCCTGTCTCTCAGTTTTTCACTGTTGCAGCCATGGGTATCTCTTAGTCCCTACGTATGACCTATTTTACTTAGTCTTTCATGTAACCTAGTTTTGTCGTTACAATGAGGAAAACAGTGTGGTGAATAAGTGTTATATATTCGAATTCTCACTTATAAATGAATTGAAATAAAAGGCTGGTAATGATTGTCTTCGGAGCAGTTAGATTGTCCTTTGCATTTCTTTTAAAGGAAGATCTTATACTTCAGAATCCTCAACCCTAGAAGATTAGAGAAAAAAAACAACAACCCTTTCTTTGAGAACAATTTTAGGTTTCTAAGTACTTGAGGATCCTTTTTGAAAACTCTGCATAAACAGGATGGAATTTTTTAAATTGTGCTCAGCACTAAGGCCAGATGTGGGACTTAACTGGAACCATCCCAGTGCTGAGGAGTTGCTCCTCTTTGAAAACTATGAGAAAGCAATAGAAGGTTCTTATCTAATTAAGCGTAATCTGCAGGCGGTGATGTTAATTTAACAGACTCTGAAATGCTGTTTGTGTTATTTTGGCAATTTTAACTCCCTGAGTGTTATTAAGGAAGCAATTGTTAGTTTTATGCTAAGAATTCTGGATGAGGTAAGAATTAAGAAACAACCGTAAACGTCAATGGACTCCATATTTGGTTATGGTTCTGTGTGGTTTCTGTATAATTAAAAAAATGATAGTAAAACCAGCCACCACTGGATATTCTTAATAAAATAAAAATTAATGAGGTGATTTTACTATGTGTAAATTGTACCATTGAAAGGTAATTGAAAGTATGTATAGTATTAATTACATGTAGTAATTTTTCATAAAAAACAATGACTTTTATAAGTAAAACACCGTCACACTGGAAAGAATGTAGAGGTAAAAGATCTTACTAAAAGCATCCATATAAATTACAACTGTAAAAACTTACTTCCCTTAGAATACTAAATTAAAGCCATCTTTTGATCTCAAAAACACCTCATTTGTTATTAATTTAAACTGTAAACTTTTTTTCTCTTCCTAGGTCATGCTCTTAAACCTCAGGTCTCCTCTATTTTTACATCATTTTTAGATGGATTAAAAAAGTTTTATATTACAAAGGTAAGACTAAAAACATCTAAAATTGTACTTTTTTAGAATGTAAGTTTTTCTTGCCTTCTCCCTGTACACACCTCCCATAAGGCTGTTTTTCTGTGGGATGTTGTGTTTTTATGTGGGAACAGGTATGTTAGCAACTGCACTGTGTAGTAAGGTCAGTTTGTATCTGGTTCTGAAGTCTAAAAACAACTGCATCAAGTAGTCTCATGCTGGCAACATTCCCTATAGTTGAAATTTTTTTAATAGTTGTACTCAGGAGTGAAATGAGATTGGGTTCATTTACTTATTTAACGTTTTTTTTCCTGAGAACTTTGAAAGGTTGTACTCGTGTGTATGACCATGGCAACAATGTGTGTCAGGATGTGTATCACTGTGGCAACAATGTATCATTTTATTGTTGTAGTTGGAAGATTTCGTCATTATTTTGCTTAATTAGGTAATGTTTCTTGAAACGCCAGAGAGATTGAACTGTCTCTGTCTCTGTCTTTTCTGGGTGTAATTTTGTATGAACTATTTAAATGTGGCTGTTGTGCTAGGGAGGGTTACTTGTTTGTCCACTGCACTGTTTGTCCACTGCACTTTGACACACACCCTTTTGAGTAATGGAATACAAGGTACCCTTTGGCATGGATTTTGTAAATAACATTTTCCAACTAAGCACCTCCCTTTTTAATAGGGTTTTCCATTCTGGTGCTATGAGGATTTAAATTTATGTCTTTTCTTAGGACTATTTAATCACTTCTAAGCTAAGCCCTTTCTCTTCTAGTATGTTTAGGGACCTTTTACTCTCCCAACCCCCATTATTTTCTTGTGTTGTCCAGTTTTTTGTTTGTTTGTTTGCTTGTTTTTGTAGTGTTGGGAGTAAAGCACAGGCTCTCACACACTAAGCAAGTGCTCTGACATTAAGCTATTTCATATCCTTTGCCTGTTTTAATTGACAGTGAAAGGTTTTGTGGTTTTTGCTGTTTCATTTTGCTCTTTTGCTGTTAGATGAAGATCTAGATTGCCCTCCACCTCCTCCTCTCCTGTGCTGACCGTGTCAGCACTAGTGACTGGACTAATGCCTGCTTCTTTCTACATTGATGCTGAAGGCACCTTACTATGTACTGTACTACCTGAGAGTAGATACTGCTCATTCTTTGTAATAGTTTCTGGTTTGTTTTTGAAAAATTAAAAAGATATAATCTAGTTTTACCTCTTATTATTTAGAATTTTCTTTGTTACCACCATTACATGTTCATTATTTTAGAAAAGTTTTAGAGACTTGTCCTTTTCAAATGTACACTTTTTAAATTATAATTGGAATATTCTAGTATATTAATTCATACAAGTATTGGTTAATTCAAAATAATTTATGCATTCAGGACCATCTGTGTTACTTTTTTCCCCTAGTGAATTGATATATTTCTTTTTAAAATTAATTTTAGTTCTTTGAATGCACAAAATCTTTTTGTTACTATTATGTAATGTGTCACGTTTGGTTTGTAGAGATGTTAGCTCCACCCAGATGCTTTGCTCTCTGATTCTGTAGTTTGTATTTGTTTCTGTAATTACAGTTAAAATTCTGGCAGGTTACCTGTTGAATTACTGTATCAGAAGGTGATTATAATACCACAGTACTATGAAATGCAGTGTATTTGTACTTGTGTTTGGTCTTGCCGTGCTGGGCCTCAAGCAGGTCAGGCGAGCCCTCCCCTGTGAGGTACACGCATCTGCGGTTCTTGTTAATTGACAGGGAAAGCCTCAAAGCTCACTGTTTAACAGGCTGCTGTAACTGTGGTCATGTTTGAAGAAAAAGAGCAAAATGTATTTCACTTCACTGTTTTATAAGCTAAGACCTCCCTGTAATAATATAACTTTATTTTATATTTTGTAGTTTAAAGGATTTGATCCAAATCAACTAAGCGTAGCCACGTTACTGTTCGAGGGGGACCGTGAGAAGGTTCTTCAGCATGAAAAACAAGTATATGACATTGCTGCAAAATTTGGGTATGGCTTTGAGTTTATAGCAAAGAGGAAGTATGCTGAAGTTGTGCTGTCTATGTCAGCAGGCTGTATTAAATTCATTGTGATTTATGAAAGTAAGCTTAAAATATTTTTAAATTTGTAGGAAGAGTAATTTGTTGCTTTGACCTAATTTTACACATACATAATGTTTGTGCGTGTTATATAATGCTAAATATTTTGCTTTTCCTAGATTTTTGCTTGGATGACAACTTTGTGTTTTGCTATTTGTTGTGTAGGAATGAAACAATTGTCCTCTTATTAGTTCATGTATAAAACATATTACTAATGTGTTTTAAAAAGGAAATTAGGTTTAGTCTGTGATATTTGATAAATTATCTATACTCCACCCCCTGTCACTTACTGTTTTATGTGGGTATAAAGAAACAGAAAACACTTCCCGTATAACCAACTGAATAATGGTGGGGTGGTTTCTGTCTGCTTGATGGATGAGAAGACTGATGGGGAGCGCTCCAGGGGGTAAGCCATTTGTCAGGGCTCTGCTCCGCCTCCCCTCTCAGGTGCCAAAGCCAGCATTCTTTCCCATTTGTCCAGGGCCTAGGGCATCCCCAACGTTAAGCTTATCCTGAACTCTGCAAGCATTTATCTACCTTCCTTTCTTTCTGTCTTAAGAAACTCATTTAAGTTGGAGATAAGTGCTTTACAGTGTCCCACCTTGTGCGTGTGCTACCTTAGCTCTTTATTTCCAGGGTTGAGATTAGTATTAAATGCTGTCTTCTTATAATTAAAACAATCTCATTTTAGATTCAGTTTTTACTTTATTTTGATACTGTCTTTGAGCATTGAAAATAAGTCCCTCTTTTATTTTTGATCTATTTTGAAATTACAAGTAGAGTTTTAATTTCCTTAATAGAAGATGAAGTTCATTCTTTTATTTTCCATGTTTTGTTTTGGTTTGTTTTGTTTAAACTCCTGAAGTTTTAAGTTAGATTCACTTAATGTCTAAGTGGATTACAAATCTCTTTCCTTTTTTTAGCTTTTGAATTGTACATATTTTTCTTTTCCAGAAGAAATATTGTGCTCCTTTATTTTCTAGTTTCTAAGTTATATGGAATATAAATATAACTTGTTTAAAAGGCTTTTTTTCTCTTTAAAAAA
>JAQHUG010000038.1:10219071-10251744 GCA_028555095.1 Dicrostonyx torquatus | reverse complement strand
AATACAGTTACCCAGGGAGCCACCGTAATGTCCCCAAAGTACAGTTACCCAGGGAGCCACCGTAATGCCCCCAAATACAGTTACCCAGGGAGCCATCGTAATGCCCCCAAAGCATTGTTTCTATGCAGCTGTAAAGTACAGTTTTCCAGCTGAAAAGTAGGTTTGGCCTGTTCCATGTGGCAGATTTCCCCGAACATCCCACCACACTGTTAAACTGTGCCTCAGTCTTCAGCCCCTAAGGCAAGGAGCTTTCTGCTCTCTCCGGACCTCTTAGCCATGCAGAGCAAGCGTGCAAGGTCCTGGACAGAGGAAGCCTCTCTTGCTCTCTGGCGCTGCAGACTCCAGGTGGAGGACTACTATAAACTGTAGAAACAGTCAGTGTACCTGTGTGCGCGTGTGTGTGTTGGGGTGAGTAACCCTTCTCATCATTGAGTAAATCCATGGGAATGGAATAAAGAATGAATGGAGTGAAAGACTCACGTGATAGCCTCGCTGCTTTTCTCTAGATGTTTCTTTGGTAACAGGATATTTTATATGTTTGTTGTTAAGTGTGGTAGCCACAAGCCACACTGGTCAGTAAGTGATTGAAATGTTGCTTGTGTGAAATTTTAAAAATATATATTTTAAATTAAAAAATAATTTGTAATCAATACCTTTCATATTGAATAGTGATTGGTTAGCTGATTTTATTCTTTTTATTCAATAACAGCAGCCCTGAATGAAACTTTTCTGAGAAGGGACCTTTGCTTCTAGTCTTACAATGTTAATTTTATATATAAACACCAGGTTAAATGTGTCAAGACAGGTGAACATTTGACTCTGTAGAAAGGTATTAAAGTAATTTAAAATGGAGAATACGTGACATTCAGATTATAAGAAGAGAACCTTGAAGGGCTACCTTTTCTTAAAGAAGGTAGATTGCCTGGTCACCATTCTCCATCGTGTAAGTGCCTCCCATTATCACTGTGTGTCTGTGAGGGACCCCTCAGGAGCATAGCTTCAGCTTTGGAGGCACAGACTACGTAGAATGTGAGATGAGTAAACTTGGAGGTAGTGCGGTGTACCTGAGGAGCAAGCGTGTCCTGTGGAAGCCTGTCTCTGGTGTGCCTGAAGCACACTGCCTTCTGTCAGTGCAGTACTTACACATGGTGGCTCGGCTTGTACCATGAACAGGTGTGCATCATGGTGACTTTCCCAGCTGTTGACTGCTGCAGATGTGTGAGCAGGGTTGTGGTCTGCTGAGCTATCATGTTTGATAACTAGATATATCCAATACACAGCATTTCCACCTCACAGTGGGATATTTTGCACACTCTGTCATTAAGTTCAGGGTCATCTCTATTTTTACTTGCGATGCTTGTTTCTCTGATTAATTTCATTTCAGCCTGGAAAATAAACTTGAGATGTTGTTCCAACCCAGGAATCGGCCTGCCTACTATCTTGTCACCATGACAACGCTTATGGCTACTTTTAAAGAGTTGCTATGAGACAGAATGTATCTGAAGAGTGAAGGCACTCTTCTGCTCCTTAGCAACAGTTTCATCTTTTCACACTCTTGTTTTTCATCATTTAAACTGTGAGTTAGGCCAAGTTTGGTTAGATCAGTTAGACTACAGATATAGACTTTAGTAGTGTTCTTCTATACAAATGCTAAGCTGGGTAATATAGGGATCCTGAGTTTGTTGAAAGGTGGCTGTCTTAGGGTTTCCACCGCTGTGATGAACAGAGCAGCCTGGAGAGGAAAGGTCACACTTTGTCATTGGGGGAAGTCAGGGCAGGAACTGATTCAGGAGTGCTGCTCACTGGTTTCCTCAACCTGCTTCCTTGTAACAGCTGGGACACCGCCAGCTTAGGGGTGACACCCCCACAGTGGGCTTGCCCTCCCACACCAGTCAGTAGTCCAGAAAATGTGTGATAGGCCAGTTTGTGGGGGACATTTGGAGGTTTGCTCTTCCCAAATGACGAAAGTCACAATTACATAAAACTAACGAACACAGTAGCAATGTTCTATTCAAATTTAGTTACATATTCTATGTACTGATGTTAATGATTCTTTCCTGAGCAGTGTATACTCTTAATTGATATAAACACACTTGACTTATTCTTAAGGTTTGTTTTAAACTTGGTTATTCCTGATCACACCACCTCTTAGTAAAATACAAATACTTCTCCAATTTTCTTTTCTTTCTTCTTTTTAATAATTTATTTAATTTTATGTGCATTGGTGTGAGGGTATCAGATCCCCGGAACTCGAGTTGCAGACAGTTAGGAGCTGCCACATGGGTGCTGGGAATTGAACCTGGGTCCTCTGGAAGAACAGCTAGTGCCCTTAACCACTGAGCCATCTCTCCAGCCCCCATCCAATTTTCTTAAACTTGTAAATCTGGAACTTAAAACTTAAATGTTTAAGAGATCTTTTTTTATGAGTGTGAATTAACACAGGAAGAAAACACACAGCTGGCAAATTGACATAGCATTGTTAAACAGTTCATTTCTTCTGTTCCGAGGCACCTGACATTTGGCCTAAAAGACCATTACAATTTTAGATTAGATTCTGTTTGAACTGTGATTCTGTTAGATCAAGCCTTTGTTGTTTCTCTATAGCGTGCACTTGGAGATTTGACTGTGGTTGTTCCAACTCCCTTTACATGCTTCTCAATTGCATTTTGAAACTGTAGATATATATTGCATAGAATGAATTAAAAACCTAACATTCTTGATAATTTTTTTTTTTTTCGAGACAGGGTTTCTCTATAGCTTTGGAGCCTGTCCTGGAACTAGCTCTTGTAGACCAGGCTGGCCTCGAACTCACAGAGATCCGCCCACCTCTGCCTCTTGAGTGCTGGGATTAAAGGTGTGTGCTACCACCGCCCAGCCTTTGATATCTTTTGTATATACACATACAACACACACATGGGGTCATAGGCAGCATTTTAAGGTCATGCCACTGCATTTGAGCTCATCATTTATTTGTTTTTCAAGTCCTTTCTAATTATGGTGAGCTTCGTGAAGAGGCTGTATTTAAGTGTGATCCTATTTGGTGTGTGGACTTTTCTCCCACTTGTGTACCACGTTTCTTTCTGTTAACCTTGAGAAGTTTGGAGGATTTGTAACTCATCACCACATTCCCTCAAGTCTGTTTGGGAAGTGTTGTTTACCTCCTGAGGAAGATGGATGTTGTCTTCATTTCAGGGCAACTAGAAAAGCATTTGCATTACTTTAAAATTTGTTTAACTTTGAAGGGATAATAATCTAGATTTGCAAAAGTTGCAGAATAGTATAGTTGTGTTGGTGTTTGTCCTGCTGCTGTGATAAAATACTCTGATAACAGCAACCTAAGAATGGAGATTTTTGCTTTAGCTCACAGTTTGAGATAACCCTTCATGGTGAGCAGGTCAAGGCAGCAGGGGCCTCCAGAAGAGGCTCACGTCACAGCCACAGCTAGGAAGCAGGATAAATGCATGTTGCTGCTCAGTTCCAACTCTCCACTTAGTCTGGGTTCCTCTGCCCAGGGAATGGGCCTGTCTGAATTAAGATGAATTTTCCAGTGTCACTTGACATAATCACAGGCATATCCAGGGGCACATCTTCTAGACGCCTCTAGACTCGAGCAGTAACCATCAGATTTCATATACTGCCTTGGTTCTTTTTCCCCAGAGTCAGTATCTTACATGGTTGCATGGTATGATTCTTACAATTTAAAAACCAGTATTTACTGCTATTGATTGACCTACTATTCTGGTTGTTAAGCTGCATAAAGCTGTTGGTGTTACTTACCTATCTCCACATTCTTCCAGTGTCTCTCCCTAGTATGACAAAGATAGTAAATATATACTAATTGTGTTTGAAGATGTGTGCCCTTTTAAATGTCACTTAAGTGAGAATAAAATTGTCAGCATTCCTCACTTCTGCTCCTGTCTTCTGTATTGTCTGTACAGTATTGTGAGTTTCTTCTAGCACATCGAAACTTTTTTTTCAAACCTTCAATGATTTACTTTTTTCTGCCTAGAATTTCTGATCCACAAGAATCCAGTCAAATGACAACACATGGTACTGTTTTCAGAGCATTTATGTATTTTGCAGAGGTGATAGCTTGTTTGTGTTTTAGCATCAGTGTAGTTTTTTTAAATAATGAAAATTAATTTAATTGGTATTTGTGTGTCCTTGTGTAGTTCATGTTTCTGCTCTAAACAGTAATGAACCAACGAAAGAACAAGTTTCTTGTTTCTGATGTTGCCTTTATGGGTGATCTATTGTTGTAAGGAGGAGCAGCTGTGTCCTGCAGTCCAGCTCCCGGTGCCCAGAGCGGGCGGGCTGTGTCTCGCCGCAGCTAGCTTATACCCGAAATAATTACACACAAACTGTATTCATTTAAACTCTGCCTGGCCCATTAGTTTTAGCCTCTTGTTGGCTAACTCTTACATCTTGAATCAACTCATTTCTAATAGTCTGTAAGTTACCACAAGGTAGTGGTCTTACCGGGAAAGATTCAGCATGTTTGACCCTGGCGACTTCATGGCGGCTCTCCCTGAGCCTTCCCTATCCCAGAATTCCGTTCTGTCCTCCCTGCCTATCTAAGATTTTGCCCTATCGAAAGGCCAAGGCAGTTTCTTTATTAACTAATGAAAGCAACCAAAATACAGAAGACCCTCCTACACCAATCCATACTTGTGTAGCATGTCTCTTCACTATGGCAATGTAAGATGTATCCATGTGTATAGACTTGAACAGTAATGGGACTGTGCTTCAAATAGTGTTCTCTATCACCTACATGAAGAACTAATTGTCATAAGTTGAGTGTAACAGAAGAAAAGTTATATTGTCAAGGTAAGGGCCTTCTAAGTTAGGTTTTTGTTAGGTTACTTTGTGCATGTTAAAGCAGGTTATGCCAGTACTGACCTGACTTTATTTTAAATGTTTTCAGATAATGCTGCTTAAAATAAGATTCTGTTACTTGTAGATAACTTGAATAAGCTCGTTGAGAATGGCGGGGTGTTTTCATAAAACACTGAATTGTATAAACATTTTGCTTTATTTTCCTAGTTTTGGTAACATAAAATAGAGTCACTGAACTGAGCCATGTATTTGCAATCTTGATTAACCTCACATTTAGATGAAAGCAAAATCCTCTTTCCCCCACTGCATTCTTAGTTGACTTGTTTTGGCACCAGCTGCAGAGAACCAATGGGTCCCTTTCCCTGGCAGTGGGAATTTGGCTAGAGGTTTAGGGTGTGACTCAGGTGGATTGCCCAGTAAGCTTATCTTTGACGCTTCTAGATGTTCAATCTGTTTTCGCTGAACTTAGAGCCCTGTGGGGTTTTGTCTGTTTGTCTTTCAGGGTGACGCAGACGTATGATGCGGGTGCATGTATCTACTTCTATTTTGCCTTTAACTACAGGGGGATTAGTGACCCACTGACTGTGTTTGAGCAAACTGAGGTAAATAGCTTTTATGTTTTTATTAAGTTAAATAAATTTTAGTGCCAACTTAGGGATTTTAGTTTGAGTCACCTTAGTGACACATGGTTTGCCTGGCTGCTAGCCCATTGAAATGAAAGGTATGTTAAGTCCACTGTTTTTACTTACCAAATTGTCAGTCTGAAGTTAATGTTAGGTATTCCTGAAGTCTGTGTCTCTTGGGTTATTATTTTCAGTGCATATAGTCAATTAAATAACAGCAGGAACTTCATGTCCGCAGGGGTCTTTGATGTCCTTTTGGCAGACCAGGTGGTAACTGCTCTTGAGGTCAGCAACCCTCATGTTCTTGGTCTATGTCATTGTAATATATTCCCATGCTTGTGAATTTTTATATGATACGACTGTATATAAAGTCCTTGGGATTCATTTGCTAGTAGTTTCAATTACACTTCTTAAGTGGCCTTCAGCTGCTGGTTTTTATAAACGTGGGTATTGATGGCTGTATTGCTTGTTAGAGGCAACGTAGGATTCCTCCACGAAACTGGAAGAAACCACAGTAGATATGTTACTTAGACACAGGAACCCTAGTTGATTATGTGCCTGCCAATGATATCTTTCATCCTCTGCAGTTTTAGTATATTTTGTATGTTTTTTGGAGGTTTTTTTTTTTTTTTTGTGTGTGTGTGTGTGTGTGTGTACAGGTACATGTATGCATGCCACACACATGCAGGACAGAGAATAACCTGGAGGGAGTTGGCTGTTTCTTTCCACCATACCGGTCCCAGGGATAAAATTTAGGTGGTCAGGCTTGGCAGCAGGTGCCATTAGGCACTGAGGAATCTCACCTGGCCAGAGATTTGAGCATATTTTTATCTTTTTGTCCTGGCTGTGAAAATCCTTTGCTTAGTTGGGCATGGTGGTGCACCCTTGTATTTTCAAGAAAAGGGGAGGTAGAGGCAGGAGGACTGCAGCAAGCTTGATGTTCAGCCTGGATTACAAAGTAAGTTCCAGGCCAGCCAGGGTTAAATAGCATCATCTCAACACAAAGCAAACAAAACCTCCTTCCTTGGAGTCCGCAAATTGAAATGATTTCTATTTTCCCAGTTCTGTTACTCAGTTTCTAATCTCATGGAGCTGTTTTATTTGAAGTGATTTATTAGAAATGTTAAGCTTTAGAGCAAAGACTAGCATATGATTGTACTACTTATGATGATATAGGAAACCTCAGCTCTCAAGACCTTTGGTTCCTTCACAGTAATTTGCAATGAGGTGTAGTCCATATGTTCCACTTGGGCAGTCTTCTGCCTCAGCCACCATTGATAGGTTTATAGACATGAGTATGTTTGAGAAGCTCACGGCACAGGACATATTCACCTTGTGGCTATTAAATATTAGCAAATCATTAAGAATATAAAATGTAATGAAATATATACATAAAAAACCATAATGAAACTCATCACTTTGTATATTAACCTAAATTTCTTTTCAATTGAAAGCAAAAAGGAAAGTTAAAAATATTCCAAGACTTAAGTAGGGACAAAGAGAAACAGAAAGGTCCAAGGCAGGCCCAGGTTCCGTCCCCTTCACTGCACGTACTGTCTGTATTTTGTAATGTGTTTACCTTTCGACACAGGTACATGCCATAAGGATGGTTAGGGCTTAGCATGTTAGGAATTAAGCAAGGGGACAAAACAGAAAGTTGGGGTGATTTTTTTTTCCTCCCTCCTTCCCTCTTGTCCCCCCCCCCACATGCTTGGACTGAGAGATGTGCTCCATAGAGCACTGCTGACTGCAGTAGAAATGGATGCAGGGCTCACGCACATTGCTTGGCACCTTTCTGGGCATCTGAGGAGAAGTCAGTACACTTAGTTACTCCAAAGTGAAATCCAAATAGCAACAACATTTTTTGTTGTTTCCATTTACAGGCAGCTGCTAGAGATGAAATCCTTGCCAATGGAGGGAGCCTGTCACATCACCATGGAGGTATTTTTTAAGGGGAGTGGTATAGAATTCCTAATATTTCTGCTTTTAAAAATATTTGATTCATTAAAATTCCAGGGAGAGTCATCACATAAGTAATTCGAAAGCACTTGAAATTTTGGAAACGTTTTTATGTCTTAGAATAACTGTGATCAAGGGAGGTAGACTATGTTATAGTTAACAGAGTGCTTGGTTTGATAAGCCTGCCTTCATATGGAACCTGTCTACTTTGCTAACTCTCAGAGACCTCATGGTAAGAGAGCAGATTATCTTCCCTGGGAGTAGTTGACCATAACGGCCAAAGCTTTGAAGAAAGGGAAAACAAAGCCTATACAGTCTTTTCCAGCCACTGTTGGAGTATAGATGACTAACAGTTGTATATATTGAAAGGTATTTGTTCCTACCCAAACTCAGCAAATTAATCAACAGGATTTTTAATAAGCTTAGGAAATTAGTAGAATGCAGTTGTAAGATACAGTCTTTTACAAGTTAAACAATAGCCATTCTGTTATTAAAATTGTAATTTTTGAGATTATCCATAGGTTCTCTATAACAAACTTGTTACAATACATTTCTCTCTGTAATTTTATTCTTAGAAAGAATAGAAATGTAGAGATTAAAAAAAATTAGGGAGGTACACAAACACTAATAACCACCTAAAAATCAAACTCTTAGCCTGTCCTGGACGCTCCCTGCTCCTCTTGTCTTTTTTGATTTACCTTATAACTATAGTATCTAAAGATGCTGCACGTTTGTGTTTAAATCATTTGCTTTGCTTGCTGGAAAGTTGGGGTCCAGGAGGGCAGTGATTTTTTTTTTCCTGTGTGTTGCTGTGTACTAGGACCAGAACTGCCCGATGTGCCCAGCCTCTAAATGTGTGTGGGGAAAGTGGTGTACTGTAGAGTGCCTGTTTCAACAGAGCATTCTTACAGCAGGGCTGGGGAAGATTGGGGGTGCAGATGAATGAGATGCAAGATAATTCAGATGCTGCTGCATCGGTTTCACCCTCACTGCCATCTTTTTTCTTTGACCCTCACAGAAACTTGAGTAGGTTGTCTGGTGAACACTAGAGTGGATACATTCATCCTTCCTCTTCTTTCCTGAATAGATACTTTCCTTTAGAAATTCTTTTTTTCTCCTTTTCGTGTATGTGCTCATGGGTGTGTGTATTTGCATGTGTGTGAGTGCGCATGTGTGTCCATGGACATAGAAGCCTGAGGCTGGGTAGGAATCCTCCTTGACAGAGGTGCTAGGGGATGTGAGAATGGCAAGTGAAGAAGGAAGAAATGGGGCCTGGAGGTTTCGAGTTGAATTCAGAGCTGAGGTACACCTCAGAGCCTTACACCTTTAAAAATTGGGACTGTAAGATCTGTGCTACAGAAAACACAGGAAGGGAACAGAGTGAGGATGGCCGACTGCAGAGAAGGGGTGGTTAAATGGGCTGTTTCCTTGATTTTGGAATGATGGTTTCAGTTTACTCACGTTTTGTAGTGTGAGAAATTTTGCCAAGATTGAAGGTGACCAAGTTTCCTGAAGCAGTGCAGAGGAGAGCCATGCTGTGTTCAGTAGCTCTCTTTCCTTTGTGGCTGTGAGAATATTCAGGCCTTCCTGGGGGTGGCTGTGTGTGAGGTACCCAAAAGGAGACGCAGGTTGCAGTTGCTTCTCCACTGTGGTTTGCTGCTGTCTCTGTGGAGCACAGCTGCGCTGAAGAGGAGCATCTTTAAAGCTCTCACTGCAGAACAGTAGGCCAGACCCTGCTGCAGAGAGACTCGAAACTTGGCTGCTATTTGTGAAAGTTATAAAAGTTGTATATGTTATATATCTATCCCAGTACCACAAGTCAAGTCAATAAGCAGTAATTGGAAAAAGGGTGAATCTTACCCTGTAACACATTCATTGATTTGTCACAGCACAGCATGTGAGTCGTCCCTGTGGTTTGTCTGTGATAGAGACTGAGCCCTGCCTTCTAACTCAGCTACCTCTCTAGCCCTCATTTTTTTTTTTGATCCAAGGTATGCTTAATGCCTTTTAATCTTGTAAAGTGTATTCTCTTTATGTAAATATTACTGGCTAGCTAGGTTAGAGAATCTTAAAAGATTTTCCCTTCTCCTCAAGGGTGTTACACAGTCCAGGAGAATAGGATTACATTCAGAAACCACTGATCAGAGCTGGCACGACTGTGCCATGCTCACTACTGTCAGCCTAGTCCTCTCTTCAGACTGCACTGTCCAGGCAACCACAGCACAGTGAGCGCCTGATTGTGAGAAGGGAAAAGGAGATAAAGGAAGCACTAATAGTTACACGGCTGTAAGTGTCCCCGGGGTCTGTAGAACTTCCTCTCCTCTAGTCTCTTCAGCATGCTGTTGAGTAGCTGCTGTTCGTGCTTCAAATGGGATTCAGAACTAAGCTGCTATTGCTAGTGTAAGAACTCTCGCTCTTTGACGTCCCTGTCCTTACACCAAGATGCCTGAAGTGTTTGAAATGATTTAAAATCTCAGAACATTGAAATTTAGGCCTTTCAAAAGAAATACCATGTATTAGTTTTTCTTTAAGACTGATAATCCTCCTTTTCTTTATTTCCACATTTTCTAAGATAATTACCTTTTAAACAAGTGCCCCAGAAGGGAATCAAAGTTTTAATTTATTATAAGCATTTTTTATTCTTAGTTCTTTTCCATAAATCATGTACTCTCCTGTTGGTTTTATACTTCCTGATGAAGGCACCTCACATCTCAGTATCAGGTACTGAGACAGCGCAGTGCAGGGAGGTTCATGTCACAGTATCTTCATTATTATTTCTATTACTGTAAACACCATGACCAAGGCAACATATAAAAGAAAGAGTTTGTTTGGGGCTCACAGTTCCAGAGGGTTAGAGACCATGACCACTGCAGCAGGGAGCATAGACAGGTATGGCAGTAGCTGACAGCAGACATTTTGAAACACAACCAGGAGACGAGATGTTAGGAATGGCGTGGGCCTTTGAAACCTCAAAGCCCACCACCAGTCATACACCTTCTACAACAGGGCCGTGCCTCTTAATCCTTCCCAAACAGTTCCACCAGCTGGGGGCCAAGTATTAGAATATATATGAGCTCATGTGGGGCATTCACATCACATTATCACTACAGACAGGAAAACTACTTGCACTATTTGTGTGTATTCTCAAGTTTTGGGTTTAGAGATCTTGTTAAAGGTTTCACGCATTGAAAAATTCCATTTATTGGCTTGAAGTAGACTGTGGCAAGGTTTGATTCCATACTAAATTTAGAGGCAGCTGCATTAAAAGACACATTTTTAAATTTCTGTCCCATTTGTCATATTTATTTTCTGTGTGATCAAAAACGGTGACTGCATGGAAACAAATTCCAAACTATCTGATTCCCTGTGCTTAGAAAAGGATTGCAGACGTGCAGTCTGCTTCACACGCACGGTCCAGTGAGGCTGCGGTCACCTAGGCTTGCACACATGCACAGTCTACTTCACACGCACGGTCCAGTGAGGGTGCGGTCACCTAGGCTTGCGCACGTGCACAGTCCACTTCACACAGCTAAGCTGCCAGAGAGCTGTTCCTTTCACACCCCTGATGTGATAGTCTTAGTGATCATCTCAGTCCTACAACATAAAACCATCCTGAAGACTTATGGGAGTGACTCCAGGTAGCAAAAGATGTCACCTCTTCTGGTACTACCTTATTCAAATCTGTTTCCTGCATGTGCACTGCAGTACCCTCTTAACTCACCTGTCCCTCCTCACTTCTCTTTAAATCAGGTTGTCTCTTCACATTCAGAACAAAATCCAGACCCTTATCAGGACCTTCAGAGATGCAGTGGGGTGTCCACCCTCTCTCTCTGTCCTCATCACTGATGCAGTTTTTCCTGCCATTTCTCAGAATTAACCTCTTTTCCCTCATGACCCATGCTGTTCCCTCGTGGATATTTGCATGACTCCTTTACCTGGTCATTTAGGTCTTCAGTAAAGATGTCACTTGCCTAGAGATGTCCCCTGCTCACTTTCTGTCAGCTATCTTTTACTGTTTACCACTTGAACTCTGTTGAGTGACAGAGTTCTGGTTTTGATACTGTGTTCTCCAATCCCCAGAACACTGAGTGTCTGCTCCACCTAGTTCTTCCTGAGGGACAAGGACTACAGGAGGGTGCTAACAGGCCCATCTGCTTTAAGACAAAATGTGAATTGTACATTTGAGGAGCACTCACTAATATGCAGAGAAATTCATGTTATTGTAGTCTGCTGAGTGACTTTGCTAACACACTTTCCCAGAAGTATTATAAAATCAACTTAAGTCTTTATATAATTAATACGATCGTATATTCATAGACAATCATAAGCTCAAGTCATTCTTGGGTTGTTGAGGTAGGTCAAGTCTTTCCTGGCAGTTTATATTGAGATCCTGTCTCAAGATGAAGATTAAAGTGATGTTTAGAATATAGTTGGATAATGAGCACTTACCTCAGATGCAGAAGGGTCCTAGGTTCATTCCCAAGCGCCATGCATGTGCATGCAGACACACACACCCTAATAATATGTGGTCAAAATTATGACTGCATGTGAACCATACACACATGTATGTATAGGTTAGGGTACTAGAAGTAGAAGGATATAGTCTTTGAAATCAAATACATATTGAACTCCTAGCTCCGAATTTACTGATTGATGAGATCATAGGGAAGCATATTCTGTGAGCTGCACTTGTTCTCAAATTGTTCGCAAACCAAGACCTCACCACTTCCTAGGTTCATTATAGGATGTAGCAGTGGCTCATGCATAGCATCTAACAAGCCTTGAATGCAGATGCCGAAACACTGTATGTGTATTTTTAAGGAGTAGGAGAGGACCAAGTAGAACTCTGCTTTATTTTCTTAATCTTTGGACCAACCACTGAAGAGTGGGTTGTAGTTTACTTGGAAAAGATATGTACGTTTAAGGGGGTCTGACAATATCATTTTCATATATAACTTAGCTAGGTCTCTTAAAATCTGCATGAAAGAAAAATAAGTTTCTTTCATGTTACTGGCAATGAAATTGGCTATAATTAAATGTCATTTTCATAGTAGCTTCTCTGAAGTTAATCATTTAATTTGAAGATTTCAAACATCCATTGCTATTATAGTTTCATAAAGCAGAAGTGTTTTAATCTAAGATTTAAATAGCATGTACTGCTAGGCTTTCTATTAAAGCTTTTGAGAGACCACTATTTTTAATATGTATAAAAGATTTTCCTCATTTGCTTCCTGAACTGAAAATTGAAGCTGATCTTAGTAGCATATTTATTGACCTTCAGGTAATGTCGTGACAGTTTCAGTGTTGTGTTTAGTTGTTTTGTTGTTGTTCAGTTTTGTTTTGGTTCCAGTAGTAGAGAATACTGATGCAATTTCTCTTGGAGGTTTGGCCTATAATTGTGATTAATAACACTTGCTTTCACTCTCTGGAAACAGACAGGCTGGTTTGTTTGCCTGCAATCATGCTGTGATGAATGGACTATTTTAACTCTGGTTTGTGTATCAGAGCAAACAGATGTAGTCTGGGACTTGAGGCTGAAGGGGAGTCTGCTTCACTCACTCTGTGTAGCTCTTGTGTCTGCAACTGGTGTTGGTTAGGTTAAACAGCACAGTGTGTGTCGGCCACACACTTAACTTGACCTTGGGCTTAAGGCTTTGAGTCATCCTCTTTCTGAAATTATACTTCAAGTCCTTTGTCAGTAAGCAAAATACGCTGATTGAGTTTACCAATCCTAGTTGAAATATTGGGTCTAAGCAAATCAGAACCGCTGCTCATGGAAACTAGTAGTAGGAGTGTGGGAAGTGAGGAGGCTGAGATGGACAGTGTGGAATAGACGGTAGGAATGTAGGAACGTGGAAAGAGAAGTAAGCTGCGGCGGCGGTGGGGGGGGTGGAGGGCGGTAACAGAATGTTTCTTTTTGACCATTCCATGACTCTCTGTCTGGAAAATCCCAGAGAACATTTAAAAAACAGCAAGAATACAGAATACAAAATTCCAAATAAAATTTAACAGAGAATGTAGAAACCAAAATCTAAAACAACAGCATTCACAACTACTAAAAAGTGAAATAAATGTGAATCTAATAAAATATATAGGCTTAAATCTAAGAAAATACACATAGGCTTTATATTCTTAGAGTTACCAAATGTCATTGAAGAAGCCAAAGTCATCCATGAATAAATAAAGTCACCTTCCTATTCATGCACTGGTGGGAAGGAAGACTACACGGTGAAAATGTCAGTTCTGTCTAAACTGATCAATCTTTTAGCACATTTTCTATTTGAGACAGGGTTTCTCTGTATAACCTCTGGCTGTCCTGGAACTCACTTTGTAGACCAGGCTGACCTCAAACTCTCAAAGATCTGCCTGCCTCTGCCTTTAGTACTGGGGTTAAAGGTGTGTACCACTTCTGTCTGGCTTTTGGCAGTTTTTTTTTTTAATAGATCTAGGATATATTCTAAACTTTATATGATTAAAAAAACTAGAAAACTAAGATAATTTTGAAAAAGAAAAAACAGTCTTCCTGATTTTGAGCCTTATTGTATAGCTTCAGTAATGAAGACTGCGGTGTCAGAGCTGTGGAAGAGAACAGCGAGTACAGAACGTGGGCCGCACACCTGGACTCAGATTACTTTGACAGGAACACCCCAGAGGAGAGGATGCTGGCAGCTGTAGATCTGTATAAGCACACATGCATGGAGCTGTACATACAAAAGAACACTGACTTCAATCTACATTTGTACAGAAATTAACCCAAAATGGGTCACAATCTTAAAAGTGAAACATGAAACTCTAAAATTGTTAGAAAATAGTGTAGAAGAAAATTTTTAGGTCTAGAGCCAGGCAAAGAGTTCTTGGACTGAATCCAAAGCATAATCCATAAGAGGGAAATTGTTTAACTGGACTCACCTGTAAAAAGAGGAAGGTAGAACAGCCTGGATATCTTTTAGCCTCTGAATGGCTAAATAAATCCTGCTAATCCATGTTCTGGAATATACTACTCAGCAACAAGAAGGAATGGGCTGTTGGCTATACTTGGCTGCATCCTGTGGAACTATGCTGAGTGTATAAAAATCAGTGGCAAGTGGCTTCTTGCTTTTATGATTCTGTAACAGTTTTGACATGACAAGATGGTTGAGAAGAGATGAGCAGTTTCCAGGAATCAGCGCTAGGGAAGTGACTAGAGACAGATAATACATGGGTGCTTTTGAGACAAAGCTATTCAGCATCTTGAATGTACCAGTGTCCAAGCCATGTCCTCTGATAGCCAGCACTAAGTAGTATGGCCAGCAGTGCTTCACATCAGACCACAAGAGATCAAAAGGTTTGTTTTACCTTTTAAATTAATATTTTCGGTCTCTTTACAGCTTTTTCTCCCAGAACTTGTGCATTACATAAACTATTTTTCTACTGAAGCAATTTAAATAGATTCTAACAACAGATAGTTAAGAACGAATGTAACTCATAATGTATCAGAACATTACACCTTTTCATTCCTATCATAGGTGCAGCAAACTTTAGCTCACAGGGAAAGCTATTGAGAGTGCACTGCTCCCAGCCCTCCACCTAGGCAGCTGCAGAGGCTCAGCTCAAAGGACTGTGACAGCATGTGTTTGTGAGGGTCTCCCTTGTGTGTGTCAGGGGCATGATCAGAAAAGGATGGTGGCTTGAATAACAACCATGGGTTTGGGGTTTGGGGAGGGGGCATTAAAGAGAACTTTTCCTTTCTGGCAGTTTTTGTGTGGATCCTTATGTATGGGTGCTCATATTACATTATTATATCCTTATAGATACTTATAGGTATTCATAATCTGTTTCATGTAGTTACCAAAATTCTAGTAGGTATTTTCAAGGATGGTATCTGTTAAAAATATAATAATATCTGAGCTGGGTGGTGGTGGCATGCACCTTTAATCCCAGCACTTGTGAGGCAGAGGCCGATGAATCTCTGAGTTTGAGGCCACCCTGGTCTACAGAGTGAACTTCAGGACAGTCAGGGCTACACAGAGAAGCAGTCTTGAAAAACCAAAAAAAAAAAAAAGATTCTGTTAGGTACACTTTATTTCTACTATTATTCTATTTAAACTTCTGTAATTAAAATTAAAAATAAAAACTCACTTCCTTAGTTACACTAATCACTTTTCAAATGCTCTTATCGCTGGGTGATGGTGGCGCACGCCTTTAATCCCAGCACTTGGGAGGCAGAGGCAAGCAGATCTCTGTGAGTTCGAGACCAGCCTGGTCTACAAGAGCTAGTTCCAGTGCAGGCTCCAAAGCCACAGAGAAACCCTGTCTCGAAAAACAAAAAACAAACAAAAAACAAAATCAAATGCTCTTATCTGTGTGTAACTAATGGCCACTATGATAAACAGTCTAGATTTACAATACTTCCCTGCAGAACTGTGCCACTAGCTACTGCTGATCCAGTTAATTACAGCCATGAAAGTGTACCTTTATGTCAATTGTTTGTACTCCTGGTGGTGAGCATTTGGAAGCACAGAATCCCATGGGTTCCTCAATCTTGGCATTATTTACAGTTTGGCCAGATAGTTTTTATTGATGGGTTGCTACTCTGTGGGTTTTGGAATGTTTAACAGCATCGTGACTTGTACCCAGTAGATGCCTATCTTAAGGATAGGCATTGCTTTTGCTATGATGAAACACCGTGACCAGAAACAAGTTGGAGACGAAAGGGCTTATGTTTTATTTGGTTTATACTTCCATATTGTAATTCATTACTGAAGGGAGTCAGGGAAGGAGCTGAAACAGGGCTGGAACCTGGAGGGAGGGGCTGATGCAGAGGCTGTGGAGGTGTGCTGCTTACTTACTTGTCCCATGGCTCGCTCAACCCAGGGATGGTACCACCCACATGGACTGGGCATCCCCCATCAATTAATTAAGAAAATACCCATATGCTTGCCTGCAACCCAATCTTATGGAGACATTTTCTTAATTGAGGTTCCCTCTTCTCAGAGGACTTTAGCTTGTGTCAAGTTGACATAAAACTATCCAGCACGATGGCAATAACAACTGCCCCATTAGGACAGCCAGAAATACCCAGCCACTACAACTGAAAATCACAGTAAGGTCCAGAGAGTCCTTACATTGTGAAGAAGTGAGAATTTGGAGTTCTATGTCATGCCTTCTGCCCACTACAGAATAGCTCTGGGTGTCTCCAAGGAATAATGTCAAGATAAAGGGAACACAGGGTGAATGCAATCGAGGAAATAAAGAAACTACATTGCTTTACTAGATTTTGAATCCCTTTGCCATATTTAAAATGTCTTAGGAATAACTGTAGTTCAGTTGTTTTATACTTCAGCTAAATTTATTGACTGACTTACTGTGTGGTAGATACTGTGTTATATAACAGAATTACAAAGAACAATAAAACATTGCTCTTAGTCTTCAATAAAGATAAAAATTTCTACTTTTAACTGTCTCATTTAACCTGTTCACTTGTTTTGGTCTCTGTTGTATAAACACTAAGTTCTCCTCTGGTTTAAATTTCAAGTGTACCAAACTCATTGATGAAGTGCTGAAGACAGATTGAATCTGGTTCTTGTGATCTACTTACTCTAACTATTGATATTTTTTCCCGTTTTTAGCTTCAAAAGAGCTATTAAAACATTCAGAGCCATTAGATAAACTGTGGACAAACCCTTAGCATTAAAAAAACCAAAACCAAAAACACAGAATTGACATTGTTGGCAAGCCTGGTGGATGATGGACCTGAGTGTCACTCCAGTACTCAGGCAGCTGAGGCCGGGTAATCATAGGGTCAAGACCTCATCACAGAAAACCAGTAAGACAGAAAGAAAGCAGGCATTTTAAATGTCACCAACAAGAAAAAACCCACATAACTACTGGATTTTAATTGCTTTTGTAAAGTCTGTAGTATTCATGAGTTTGTATTAACGTCAGAAGTTTCATTAGCAGATGACACAGATATATAGTATTGTGGCCTTTGAGCATTCAGTTTCTCTTATGGAGTCATGAAGAGTCATAGTCCCATCCCAGGTTCTCTTAAAGGCTAGATGTTGTCACTTTTAATGGTAGAGGTCTGTTGACTGACATTTATGAAGCATATAGTTTTCACAGAACCAACCAACCACAATGTGCCTTATGGCACAAGTAGATATGTAAGTCAGAACCCTTTCAGAGTTGAATCTCCCTTTAAAAAGCATTGTTAACTCTACTGAATAACTCAGAGTCAGACTGTCCATTGTTTTCTCTGTTCTCTTTAGTACCTGACCGTTCCCAGACACCACCTGACGAGCCGTAGGCTGTCCATCCAGCATTAGCACTAGCAGTACTTTCATAGTGTTAGTTAATGGGAAATAAGAAGCTGATGGGGACTAGAGAGAGATGGCTCAGGAGTCAGGAATCTTTCTGCACATCATGAGGGCCAGAGTTCAGATCCCAGCACCCTGGGCATCTGCTACACTCCTTTAACCTCCGATCTGAGTGCAGCCGAGTCAGGAGTCTCACCTGCGCTTCCTGGCTGCCACTGTAGCTGAGGGAATGTGAGCCTCGGAGGAATAGAGAAGATACCTGGCGTCCTCTTTTGGCCTCCACACTCACACAGAAGCACATATACCGTACGCTGCTGGAGGGAGGGTTAAAAGTCACTCCTCAAAGCGTTCCTTTAGAAATTAGTTGATTTTCTTTTTAAAACCTGATTAAGGCCGAATGGGTATTTGGTGTGTTAGATGTGGTGTTTTGTCTGTTGTTGCTGTGATGGTGGAGATTAAGGTCAGGCCTGCGCGTGCTGAACATGTCCTGCAACCTTAGTTCTCAAGCCATGGCTGTTATAATAATGACTGTTACTTTAGGCGTTTCTAATTCTACTTTATTCTAAAGCTTTAGTAAGGTCCTGGATAAATGATCTATTTTATAGTTGATTCTTTTCTCCTTTTTCTGGTCAACTCCATTCTCAGTCTCCTCCTCCCTTCCACCAAGTACTGGGGTTGAACCTAGACCCTTGTAGCATGCTGGGCCAGCACTCTACCACTGTGCCTGTCCTCCCATTGTGTTCTTTCTTATAAATCTATAAAACTCTTTCTGCCCTTATAGTCAAACTGTGGCTAACTAGTTAAATATATCTAGTAAAGTGACCTCTGTGTTCAGCTGGCCCAGATTTAGCCCTTTAAGATAGAATTATTTAGTAGTTTCTGCTAAGCCTTCAGTCTCCTAAACCACGTAGAGTAGTCCCAGATAATGTTTGTGGGTCAGGTTAGCCATCGTGTCCACATTTATTCTTAATATATGACACCACTAACTTCACCTTTACCTTGTGTGTGTGTGTCTGTGCAACTCTGTGTGTGCATGTGCACATATGTCCCTGTGTAGGTACACACGTGCCAGTATGTGCATGTGGAGACCAGAGAGGTTAACGTTGAGCATCATTCTTATTCACGCTGTACCTTAGTTTTTGAGACAAGGACTCTGACTGAACCTAGGGTTTACCCTCTGTGCTAGGCCAGCGAACCAGCAAGCCCCAGGGACCTGCCACACCCAACACTATGTTTACAGACAATTGTCCCCACCTAGCATTTACATGGGTACTGAAGATCTCAACTCAGATCCTTTTGCTTTTGTAGAGCAAACCCTTTAACCATTGAGCCATCTCTCTGGCCTCTCATATCATACTACAAAACACAGTATTCCTGAATCTCTCCAGAGTTATGTTAAGTGATTTCAAAAACCATCCTGCAACCTCTCATTTTCTCTATCATAGAAGAACACATTAAAATCCTGTGTATTTAGTAAACACACACACACACACACACATACACACACACAATTGGAAATCAGACTTAAAATGTGAAATTCATTTTCAGTGTAAGCAGGAAATGATACCCCTGGCCATTAGTTTCTCTAATAGCCATTAACAGCACACATGGGATGACTGTGGTGTAGAAAGCCTAAGTTTCATCATGTTGTATGCTTCTTTTCAATGACTGTTACAGAGTAGGTATGTAGAAGTTGTCATTTTAACACATATTGTAGCAAATATGTGTCACTGTTCATTCTTTTGATTTGATATGACATGCTACATAAAGAAAACTTTCTTTTCAGATAATAAGCTGTGTAATAAATGTTTAAGGTGCTGCTATATAAGTGTCTATCACATGTGACACATGTGTATAGATGAGTGTGGCCTCTAAATGATGAATATATAGCAATTTAAGAATTTTCTGGGGGCTGGAGAGATGGCTTAGTGGTTAAGAGCACTGGCTGCTCTTCCAGAGGTCCTGAGTTCAATTCCCAGCAACCACATGGTAGCTCACAACCATCTGTAATGGGGTCTGGTGCCCTCTTCTGGTGTGCGGGCATACATGGAGACAGAATGTATTTTAAAAAAAAAATTTTTAAAAAAGAATTTTCTGCCGGGCAGTGGTGGCACACGCCTTTAATCCCAGCACTCAGGATGCAGAGGCAGGCAGATCTCTGAGAGTTCGAGACCAGCCTGGTCTACAAGAGCTAGTTCCAGGACAGGCTCCAAAGCCACAGAGAAACCCTGTCTCGAAAAACCAAAAAAAAAAAAGAATTTTCTGAAGGACATTGTGGTCCAGCTCTGCAAAGAAAGTCTTGTACTCTGAAACCACTTCCTTCTCTGGGCATAGGCCTGTGCGTTTTAATTTCTTGATGCATCGCAGGCAGATGTTCCTACAGAGTTCCCTGGAATCTCAGAGCTATTTCCAGTCACTGTCTGATTAGTAAGTCTCACCGGATGCTTCTATCCAAACCGTGCTTCCTCTGTGCACACTTACTCTGCAGTGCCATCCACTTCATCTGCTCAGCAAAGGTCTCTAGTCCCTGGCCCTGCCATTTCTGTTAGCAGGGGCAGAAGGAGCTCACAGACCAGTGCCACCAATGGGTTAAATTCTTTCATCAAACATGTTTATGAGGGGCCACAGCTCTGCTTTCTTCCCTGCTGCTTGCTAGTTCACTAATCAAATGTATGTTAGATTGATTATTGTAAAAGTATAAACCATAGAAAATTTGACAAGATAGATGTGTAAATTATCTTTCTGACAGAACTAATGATGCAGTCCAAGCACCTTCTGTTTTCCAGGGCTTGGTGAGTGCCTTCATTAAGTATGCAATGGCTGTTGGGTGGCTTCTCAGACAATGGTTCAGCTCCTTGTGGAATTGCATTATTACTAGAGGTGTGAAACCAGGCAGACAAGCTAGCTGTTGGGCGTCCTGCCGAGCTGCTAATGTGCTCCATCTTGTTGGAGCAGTTGTTTGCCGTCTTTTCAGGACAATTACATCCATAACCACAGGACACATTCAGTGAAGCTATATTACAGATAACCGTGGAGACTGGCGCTGGTCCTCTTCATTCCTGCCTCCGAGCCGCCACAGCATGAGTAGGGCCTTCCACGACTCCGTCTGTCTGTCAGCTTCACAGAGCAAGTCTGGAAGCGTGGACTTGTAACTTGTTAGAATGTTATACTTGAATGGTGAATCCGTTTGCAGATTCAGACAAAGCTGAGCCGCAGCACAGGGCCGAGGTGATGATGCTAGAGGTCTTCAGGTGGAGGCTGCTCCAGTCTCTGCTTTCAGAGAGAGAGATCTCCAAGCAGAAACTTTGACTGTGAACTTTAGGTTTTCCCCCGCTGGACTTGGCTTCTTGTAACACCTCACTGCCTTGTTGTGTCCTACGCCAGCCACAAATACCTTGCTTTCTGAAGCATCCTGCCATTTGTTATTTGGACGGTGATTTGATGGTTTCCTAGAAAACCGGGCCTGAAAGCTGCTTTGAGCTAAGCTGAAGTGGTATTTAAGGTTCCGAATGGCATGTGTTGTGATGTGTTGCTGCAACCTGATAAATGGGAGTGCACTTTAGAGTGACAGGCCGGATACTTCTATAAAAAGCTTCCCATTTCTGTTGGCCAATTAAATATCTGTTGATGACTCTGGATCATTAATGAACATTTGTGCAAAGTGGCCATTTGAATTCAGTTATTATAATAATGCATATGTTTGAGAAGAGCTTCATGCAAATAGCCGTAATGTAAACTGAAATCCTTATTTTGTCATGTTAGAATTCACTGCATTGCTTTCAGTGCCAAAGCAAGTTTGAATGTCAGGATTCTGTTATCTGTCCCTCACAAAAGTTTTAGGTAGAAAATGTTCTTTATTTAGTGCCTTTAAAAATCATTAACTCTGCTAATTATTGTGATACTTTATTGCCTCAAATTTGTAAGACCTAAAATAAGGAAAAAAATGAACAGTTCATAAGAGGAAATTAAATTTAAATTAAGCACCTGCTTTTGTGTATGCCAAAAAAAATGTTTGGGTCTGGCAGAACAATGGCAAGAATGTAACTGTTATTTGGGGAACATGGAAAAGAATTTTTAAATTGGAAAAGATTTTTTTTTAATTTAAAGAATTTTTTTAAATTGGAAAAGAATTTTTGATTGGAGTCATAGTTAGATCTTTCCCTCAGAACCATTGAGTCAGATTTTCTCACTTTTCTTAACTGTACTCCTTAAAATATTTTAAAGAGCTATATAGTCTCATTTTTGTCCTGCCCAACAGATTTGTTTTCTATGATATTTCTCTTCCACAAGCTTCATTTTCTACAAAATTATGACTCGTTGGGAGTCATTACAAAGGGTAGGCTTTTGGATAAGTATGATCTTTTTTCATCTTGTTATTTGTAAAGTGATCTCAGTCCATGTTTCCTTCAATTTCCATTTCATAGTTTACAGAGAAAGGAGACAGTGTGGGGCACAGACTTCCCCTGGGAATGCATTGGGCTTAATGAGCTTGATAGTCTAGTGGGCTCAATAAATCAAGTAAAGCAAAACATTTCTCATTTTTGAATAAAAGCATTTATCACACAGTGTTTGCTCACTCATGGTCACAAGATTGATTGGTTTTCAGCATTCAAGGTGTGTACTGAAGCCTTTTTGATTTTGTTTTCCAGTGGGCAAGCTACGAAAGCAGTGGCTAAAGGAAAGCATCTCTGATGTCGGCTTTGGGATGCTAAAGTCTGTCAAGGAATATGTGGACCCCAGTAACATCTTTGGAAACAGAAACCTTTTGTAACTCCATGGATATCATTATGAAAAATGTTACCTTTTAAAAGTCATCAGCTATGGTTATACCAGTAATCAAATATATCATGGACTGTATTTCAGCTATGTTTGTTTGTTGGTTTCAAATAAGTCGGTTTTCTTTCTGTGTTTCTACATCTGTAGATTGACAGATGGCGTTCCTAGGTCTCTCACTGTAGGTATTCCAGTTTAGAGCCAACTAACTGGCTGTCATTTCAGACTTTAGGCAGCACAAGGCTGCCCGATATCTGAGGGCGCGGCCAGCGGTTTCACGCGCTCCTCTAGGTGAGCTGAGGGAGATTGTGTCATCTGCTTCTTGTCTAGTCTCTCTGTTGTGTCCTTTCTTAAACAACATTTCTCTAAAGCAGACATCTAACAAAGATTCTGCTGGGGAGAGAGATTTGTGTGTGTTGTTAAAAGCGTCCTTTCCTGGGAGTCAGTTGCTGCGGGAGGACCCTCGGGACAGAGCCACGCTCTGTTACTAGCATGTCTTCATCTGTATCAGGTGCTCAGCCTAAGGTTTGCTTGAAGTGGATACACAGTTGCAAACTAAATTGCCAAAGTACAGATGACTCTGTGAGCAGACACGTTTTTATCCTTTGTGTCTGTTTCTAGTGGGGTGTGTTCGCTGTATTTGTATCACTGAGGGTAACCTGTTGTTCTGTCCTCCATCATTCATAATCTGCTCTGTAAGAACAGCTGCCTTACCGCGTGACAGGCAGGTTCTCCCATGAAGGGAAGGCGGTGGTCCGCCCTCCAGTCCTCCTGTGTCTGCTGTCATGCTTGTTGCCAAGCTGCACAGGCAGCTGCAACATGAACAAAAGGAAGGCTCCTCAACTTGCTGTCTCCACTGTCAAAGAATTGTTTGGCTAAAGAAACAGTCGCTAGTTGACTGTTGGATTTCAAAGACTATAATTTCACAGACAACACTCTTTTTTCTAATTAGCCACAAATAGCCTGATAAATGTTTATGTAAAAATAGTTTCTGTTCAGTTCTTAATAATGCTTTAATGCCTTTTTGAATTACTGGTTTAACCTAAGTTTTAAAATGTATGCCATAATCACAAGTTTGAAATAACCTATTTCTTAAATAAAAAGGAGAATATTAATCATATTTAGCAGACATTTTTACATTCAAAACTGGAATTTGAAATAAGTGGAACAATTGCTTAAAATTACTGTTGAGGTTCCTGATTCACATTGTGAGATAAGTTCTTTTCTTAATGCAATACCTAACTTTTGATAATTTTTTTAAAATATTTAATCAGATAATGTAAGTCAAAGTGCAGACGATCCTTTAGAAGGACACACTGTCTGTCTATGTAGCAACAGCTCCAAATATGTTGGGGCAGTTTGATACCTTTTATATCTAAGTAGCCTTAAACAGAGCAGTGAAAATTTAAAATTGACAAAATGATATTTTTAAGACTTCAAAATGATAAATACTTTTTAACTATTAAAATTGGCCTCAAACTAACAAATCTAAATCTGTAGGGAAAAAAATCAATATTAAGTATTAGTTTAACAACAAAAGTCAATATTTATTTTTTGGAAGCTGCCTCTTTATTGATGATTTATTTTCAATTATAAAATTTCCATATCTTTGGTTAAAGATTTTGATGGTTTGAAATAGCTGGACACTCAAGGAATTGCCTCTCGAATTGTAAGATTCTTCAGAAAATGCATGAAGGTGATTCTCTAATTGGTGAATTGGTAAGATTCCAACCTCTCACTAGAAGTGTGTACATGTTTCCAAGGAATTATTTTTAATAAACAGTTTTATTATCAGATTCAGTTCCTTGCATGTGATTGTTAAACCTTTACCCCAGGGAGTCAGATTTCCACAACCTCGGCATTCTGTGCTGTAAGGGTAACTAGCTCCCCAAGTTGTCTGTGCTGTAAGGGTAACTAGCTCCCGAAGTCGCTGGGTTCTCCATCTGACATGAGCTCTATGGAGGTTAGCAGTTTATGTCTTTGTTTCTTTTATCTCTGGATGCAGATGCTATAGTAGTCACGACATTTTGTGTCTGAAATAATCTCAAGAGGGATCATTTTGAAACATGAGAATCATTAGTACTGTTTCACTGTGTCTGTAGGTCAGGAAACCTTCCCACCCACTTCTGGGAGGCGCCTCAGTGTAGACCGTGTCTTCAGAGGAACACGAGTTTACAAATGTGCAGAAAGCACTTAAAAGCCTTGCCTCCTTCAAAAGTGTCTGCATTGTGACTCCATGAGCCTAACCCAGGAGAATACTGTCTTCTGAAGCATCTTAATGCATGGGTTAGTTTCTTTAAAAGCTGTAGCCTGGTTGATATTCAGAAGCACCTAGCACTGACTCACCCTTCTTAAGTTAGCCATATGTGTAATATTTTGCTTAAATCTGATGACATCACATGTCGGTTGGGATTTTCATGGGAATGGGAACTTGCTGCTAGTGACTCAAATGGCAGGCTTTACTGACCTTGGAGAAACTGTTGCCTTAATGTGTGGTGTGACATATAGTGGTGCATAAGTGAACTGAGCCTCATGTTATGTTCTTTGAGACTCTTAGCTGGATTGTGGAGGCCGTATGTTTCCTGTGTCCAGCATTTCATCAAAGAATACAGGATCAAACTCTATTCAGGAATGGGAGGTTGGTACTTGAAGTGCTTACTTACATATTATAAGAATATGGATCTAAGATTATTTATGAATCTGGAAGCTTTCTAGTATTCATATTTGTGTTGTTTATTTTGGAAAACAAAAGCCCAATAAAAGACAAGCTTCCATCGGTGTGTATATTATATCAGATATAAACACATGCAAGATCCCTCCCCTTTCCCCCTCCAGAATATTGTAACTGAGTGCTAATTTGCATATTTGAGAAAGCCTTTCTGCATGTTAATCCCAGAGATTTTCCTGTGTCGTGTTCGCTCACACAGCTTCTAACTGTAAGCGATCAGAGAAGCTCCGAAGACCTAACATGAAGTGTGTTGCTCCAATGGAGCTGGGTTTGGTGTCACTGTCAGAACACATGATGTAGAGGGACTGCTTCACCCTGCGGGACAGTGCTTTAGCAGCCAGCTCTGCCCATAGGAGGTGGATCTCCAGTCTGAGCAGTGCTGAGACAGCGATGAATAAATAAATAGCGTTAGGGGTTTCTCCCTCACTTAATCTTCAGAGATTTTGATTTTACCCAGGGCTCCGCTTGTGGTAGGGAGCCCAGGAGGAGCACAGCAGGTGCACAGGAGGAGCACAGCAGGTGCAGATTAGGACTGGAGACTCTGAGCTTCTGCCTGTGGCTTTGTCCCTTGTAAGGGCTTGGCATGGCTCAGGTTTTTATGTTCCAATGGGAGCCATCTGCCTACAAATTCATTTAATTCTTTACTGAACAAAACATACAATGAGAGGAAAATCCAGAAAGTATAAAAGGTTTTCTTCGATTGTTGAAGTATGTGTCTGACGTGAAGGATGTAACCCAGCTCTCTGTTCCTTAAGCCAAATAGTGTTCGTCTTCAGTGTGAAACTTAACTGTAAAAGCTGCTTGTATAATGTCAAGAGATTATAGAAACATTATTAATAAAATGGACATGGCTTATGATTTTTTTTAATCAAAAGGAGGTGTGAAGCTTTTTTTATTGTTTGCATATGTTTTCAACTTTACCTTTTCACCTCATGTTTCCATAGATTTGAAAATAAAAAATAATTTTTGTAAGTCTGCTAATGTAGCATAATCTAGACAATCTGACTATGACTGAATCCCTTTGGCTTTATGCTGAATATCTCATAATTTGGTTGCATCAGTCTCCAGTTGTTTTTAGTCAATATGAAACCTTTAGGTGGTGTTCAGAGCATTCCCTTTCAAGCCTGGAAGGCCACAGTGAACATCCTCATACTCTCTAGATAGAGGGAGTAAAGGTCACTGATGGATACCACTCTTGAGCCAAAGAACACTCACAGAATTGCACCTAGTTCTGTCTAGTTTGTTGTTGTTGTTCCCAAAAGATATTTTTATTTTTAAAGAAGGAATAAGTAGTACATTGTCCGGTGAACTTTTTTTTTTCTTTCTAAATACTAGGGGCTTACTTCCCGAGAGCAGAGAAACAGGGAAAAGAAGCTTTGAGCATAGATTGCTCGGCTCCATGTGCCGCGTGGATGACATTGTTAATGTTTCCCCGGAGCACAGCACTCGCCCTGAGAAACACCCTTACCCCTGGACTATGCGCAGAGGTCTGGAATGCCTGGATCAGTGCAGTTTCTCTAAAGGGACTTGTATTGAGTGGTGACTTAAACACTGTCCTTTTAAAACTCACAGTGCCTTCTTGGGATTTTTCTCTTTTCTTCCATGAAACAATTTAAAACGAGAGAGGGCATGTCTGTAAAGACAGAGATGGTTTAGCAATTCAGGGTTCTTCCTCTCCCAAGAACACATCAGAATTTGGTGATTGTATGTAGAAACACTATTCTGTGTTGGTTTGGGTTATCTGTATATTTAATCAGTTATATGCTTAACCTGGACTCAGACATCTAATCAGTCGGAGGGATTTGTGTCCGCTTTTCATTCCTGCTGCCCCAACCTAGTAACCCTAAGATATGGCTTGGCAAGTCTTGAGACACCCACTGTATGCTTTTGACTTTGTTTACACAGCTCCCTAAGGAAGCAGGGTTTCTAGACCCTTATGTTCCATGTCTGGTGTGTGTGTGTGTGTGTGTGTGTGTGTGTGTGTGTGTGTGTGTGTGTGTTGCCTTGGGAATAATGGGTATTTGGTTCCTGGGCAATAATAACTCCTGTGAGAAGTAGGTGTGCTCTCTACAGCTTTGTTCTTTGTTTGCTAAGCCTGTGAAATAATTTGCTCTGATACAACTTAACTTGAATAATATCCTGAGTCTTCCTCCATGGCAGAGCATGTTTCTGCCAGTACTGTGGTCATCATTTGGGAATTACATGTGGGTAAAATGTATATGTAAGCCATTATACCACTGTCACTAGTGCATAGGCAACAATTCTTCCCTTAACACTTAGAGTCTAAAAGTGGATATGAAGTGGGGGTAACCTGTCCGGGAGGTTCTAGTAGAGCTTGTCAAGTTCAGACTGAGCCACGCCATTTGTTCCCACAAGGGCTCAATGCATAACCCATATACCATGCTTTAGTGTATGTTCAGAATTTCCTTTTACTGGTTTTTCATAGACTGTGTTGTTTTAGAACAAGAACGCCCATGTGTAATTTTTTAAAGATGTGCTGGGAACAAATAAAACATTTCTAAAACCAATCATTATTTACAGAACTTTTATTTCTTCGCGGTCTCATTTAAATCTTGTCAATAGCATCCTCTCTCTCAGAAATAGTTAAGTGGTTGCCAGCACTAGATAGGCTTCCAGAACACTCAGGTTTGATTCCCGGTACATAGAGCTCACAACTGTCTCCAACTCCAGTTCCAGGAACCTGATGCCTTCTTCTGGCTCCCATGGGCACTACATGCATGTGCTACAGACATACATGCAGATAAAATACATACATAAAATAGGAAAAAATAGGGGAAGAGCAACTGATAAAGATTCAACATTAATCTTGGGATTTCATGCATGTAATCTGTACATCCACGAGTGTACCTAGACACGTGAACATGCACACATTGTACGTATACATGCTAAGAAGAGAGATGTGGGCAAAACTCAGAAAAGGCAACCTAATTCATTTTTAATGCACTAAATGTAACTAGACTAGCAGGCACATTGCTGCTACTCTGGTGGGGGTTGGGCGGGTCTTGTAGTTAGACCTCAACACCGGAGACTGAAAACATCAAACGGCCACAGGCTGTCCGGACAGAAGCTAGAATTTCTGGGAAAAGGGAATTTAATTGAGAAAGTGCCCCCAACCAGATTGGCCTGTGAGCAAAATGGGTACATTTTTAAAGTTGATAGCTCTGGGAGGGTTTCAGTTAACAGGGTGTTTCCACCCCTAGGCTGATGGTTCTGGATTCTTTGAGAACAGGCTGAGCAAACCATGGTTGTCACGGCAGTGAGCAGCACTCTCTGAGAGCCTCTGCAGCTCCTGCTTCCAGTTCCTGCCCTAATCTCCCTCAGTGAAGGACTGTGATGTGGAGCTGAAAGCTAAAATAGAACCCTTTCCAAACTGCTTTTGGTTGTGTTTATTACGGTAATGGTAACCCATATCCAGCCCACATCTCCCATAAACAAGGCCTCCTCATGTGGAGCCAAACCTCTCACGACAGTTCCGTGGAGGTTCCTATAAGCCAGTAGTGTCACCCACTAAGGAGTGAGTGTCAGGACTGCTTTCATCAGCACTCCTGGCTTCTAGTAGTCTGCCTCTGGTGAATGGGTGTGAGTTTGTCCGCATGCACCACCCATGCTATAGCAGAAACCACATTCAAAGAGATGTCTTGAACAGTCCGAATCCTTTGGCATGTCTAGCCCTGTGTGTGGGGGCGTGGTTGGTACTGAGAAACTACGTTCCCTGGCTGGTCTTAAACTGACAGATCCACGTGCCTCTACTTTCTGAGTGCTGGGGTTACAGGTGCCACCATGCTCACCCAACCCATGCTCTTATTATTATTATTTTTTTAATCTCTATTTTTTTTCCTCCTCGGTCACTCATCTAAACTTATCTTAGATTTCAAGCGAGTAAACACCTTTTTGGCAAGATTCCGAAACTACCCTGATCAACAGCAGCAGGTTTCACAGATGACACCACCTCTGGTGACAGCCACCACGCTGCTGGTGGAGTTGCACCTTAGAGGAGCAATCACAGTCGCTCCCCTCAGTTGATGACCGTGTCATCTCCAACCCCTTTGTGGAATCCTAACAGAATAATGACCCACTGGCCCAGAATACCACCTGCTCTGTTTGTTAAGCTCTGTAACGGAGACTGCTCTTGTGTTTCCTGGCCGCCCAGACCCAAATAATCACACAAAAACTATATTAATTACAACACTATTTGGCCAATGGTTCAGGCGTATTTCTAGTCAGCTCTTACATCTTAAATTAGCCTATTTCTATTAATCTGTGTATTGCACGAGGCTGTACCTTACTGGTAAGGTTTTGGCATCGTTCTTCCTCAGCTATATGGCGTCTCTCTTGACTTCACCTTTCCTCTTGCATTCTGTTTAGTTTTCTCGCTTAACTATATTCTGCCCTGCCACAAGCCAAAGTTATTTTTTTATTAACCAATGATAATAAAACATTTATAGCATACAGAGGGGATTCCCACATCAAAACTCCAAGCCTCTTTATTAAAATCTCATTATCCCCATGAGCGTAAATTTGAGGTCACACATTCCTTTATTTAGTATTGCTAGCTTGGCCATGACAATTGTATGTTTTTCCTGCATTTCACCACTCTTGGTTTATTAGCATATTGTGGGTGACTGAGCCTAGATTGTCGTGACACCCATAGTTGGAGCTTTTGCCTTAAAATTGTGGTATGGTAGCATACTCAAACTCTGTGTGTATTTGGAGATTCAGGGCTGACTAGTAGCGTGAAACACGGGTTTTACATTAACGAGTAAGGCTTCAGAAATAAATCATTCCCTTTGTCAAGAAAAGTGTTTTTAGTACTGTTGTGTATGCGCAAGGTTCATGGAACAGCACTTTGTGCATTGTCTGTCAATCAAAACATGAGGGGAGGGGCTGACATTGCAAAGTCTTTTTAGAATTAAGAAACAGTGAGTTCCTTAGCCCACATAAGCACCATGACACATATGCACTTGCACTCAAATGCATTCTAAATAAAAAATATATAAATTCTTTAAGCATATATGCTAAAAATAAAATACAGCAAATACTCCAGAGAAATTATGAATGCCCCCCTCCCCGCCGCCAAGCTTCTCCAGTCCTCAGCTCCTGGCTCCTGGGATTTGCTGTTGCTGAAGCCAGTGAGACTTCTCGGGAGAGCCAGGGTAAGGCAGGAGACAATTACCCTGATTGAGCTTTATTCTATCCCTTGGTAGAGCAGTCAGAATTTCCTGGCTGCCACACTACCAGGAAATCCTGAGTGCCCAGATGCCTGGGCTAAACGCATCTCTGAAAAGCTTTTTATGATCTAAATGAGGCCATGCGTACACTACCCCACACATAGCACCTGCATAAACAAACTGATCAAGTAGAAGCGGAGCGGTTTGCAGACGGGAATCTGAAAAATGTTTGCTTTTTAGTGGCTAACGTTACTTGATACTTAAAAAAAAAAAAGTTAAGAGGAAATAGGGAAAAATAATGTTGATTTTTGAAAATACGATATCAGTTCATTTACTTACCAGTTTTTACGGGGCTCTGGAGACTGAGAGCATCCAGAGTTACTGTCGCGACAGTTATCAAAGAACATTCCGGAGACATGGAATGTGCTATGGTGCCATTCTGAAGAGGCCGCTCGACACTGATTCTCCTCCAGCGTGGGATCAAACTAACCCTGCCGAATGATGGCGGCTCAGACCATTATTACAGTTGCCCTAACTCCAGAGTAAGCTTGTGTTTTCTAATGGAACGAAAGCATCCAGGAGGTCAGTCTGCTGAGGCATGATGAATCCGCATGCCATATCTCTGTGGCTAAAATATCCCCAAAGGGGATAGATCATCTTCACATTATGGCAGGGGCTTTCTGTCTGTTGACAGACAGTGGTTAGGCTGAACCTGAGAAACTGCTGAATTTGTAGGTAGGAAATTGAAAATCAGCAATTCTCTGTGGTTCAGCCTGACACTGTTGCTCTTTCTAAACCAGGTCAAATTGGGGTTGCATTTATGGGAAGACAGAGACGAAAGGCTGAAAAACAATTATTCTGGTAGGATTCAGAAAAAAATAAGTTGATTAGAATGAGCAGGGATCTCAGTGGGAAGCGGAAAAACTAGCAGTTTTGAAACAAACAAGGAATCTTTGAGTTGTACAGGACTGACTTGTTCACTAGTTGTAGGAACAGAGGGGTTATTTTGGACAGGGTAATGATAATAAAGTGAAATTCTATGGACCTAGGTCGCCAAAACAAGGAAACTACAACATACCCCAAATTGTGCGGCCAAAGGTAGTAATTAATAATTGAGTTCTCCGTTGCCCACAGAGCAAACTAAGCAGGACTCATTGTGGCTAGCAGAGACTGAAGAGACAATCAGGGGCCTGAATGGGTCTGTGCTAGGTCCTCTTCAAATCTTATGGTTGTGTAGCTTGTTTTTTTTTGTTTTTGTTTTTTTTGTGTGTGTGTGGAGCTCCCAACACTGGGAGTGAGGGCTGTCTCTGACTCTTTCGCCTGCTTTTGGGACCCTTTTCCTCCTATTGAGTCATCAAGCCTGAATATAAAGGTATGGGCCTAGTGTTACTGTAACATGTTATGCCATGTTTGGTTGATATCCCTGGGAGGCCTGTTCTTTTCTGGAGGGATGTGGAGGAGGGATGGATCTGGGGTAGAAGGGAGGTGGGAGTTGGTAACTGGGAGGAGGGGAAAGAGAGGAAACTGATATTTTTATAAGAGAATAAAAAAATATAACAGTTCTCTGGTTACTGCTGATCATAGTTATTGTGAGAGATAAATGAAAATAAAATATTTGAAAAACCAGCAACAGTATAATTTGTTCATAAATTCAAATTATTAACTCAAGGAAATAGACATCACAGGATTTTTCTTTCATAATAATTTTGTAGTATTTATTCGTGTTGCAGTTTGTTACGTGAATCTACTGGATCTTGCACACTGGCAAAACCATTTATTGCCTAGGGAACTTAATCTGGACAAAATACTATGTTAGAAAACTCTGACAAATATTCTAAATTCGCTATAAAAAACATGGGAGTTGCACAAAGAGAAAACACAATCTCTGGAATGATTCCTAAAAGACATTACATTTTACTAGGTTCTGAACTTAGTGTCTGGTCCCAATAATATAAGTACAAATACGCCCAAGATACATCAGACCAGAAAGTTAAAAACATGATAGACACATCTTTCTCCGTTCCTACATTTGATGGGTAATCTAAAAGGGCAGGTTATAGTTAATAGTGTTTGTATTACACTAGAATGTACAAAGTCTTACAAATAGCAAAAACTAGATACAGGTAAAATTGAATATTTACATATGAAGTCATTATGATAAAAGTCATTGCCACCTTAATTAATTACACGTTCCATCCAATGATCTCATAAATCAGGGCCCTTAATTTTCTCGACTCATACGTGACTGTATTCTTCCCAGTGTGCATTCT
>JAQHUG010000038.1:10184760-10195494 GCA_028555095.1 Dicrostonyx torquatus | reverse complement strand
TGGCTCTGTCCCTGTGGTGACACTGGTCCAGTGGACGGGGAGTTTGCAGTGGCTCTGTCCCTGTGGTGACACTGGTCCAGTGGACGGGGAGTTTGTTGAGCAGTTGCCTCATTTTGTTGACTTCCTGGCCTTGTTTCTCCGAGCATGATTCCTTTAACTTATTGTACTTTCCAGAGACCCAGCCTTCAGCACAAAACAATTTGAGACAAAACAAACAAACAAAAAACCTCCTGCAGCATATGGATCTTCCAAGTATTCACATATATGCCTGTGACATGAATTTGAAGTGTTCTGTTCAGATAAAGACTTCTCGCTGTTTCCAGTTGCCCCAGCGACAAGAACAAAGTTATTTAGCCTCTTCCTTTTTTGTGCGAATAACAGAGCCGCTCTAAGCCACCAGAGTCAGCTCTCCGTGGTTTTCGTCTTGATGCAGCCTGCCAAATGTGAGGCCAAGATGAAACACCATCCCAGCTGGCTGCAGCTCCGTGAGTGCACATGTCTGGGCACCCATTTAAAGCACAACCGTGCACCCACAGGCCTGTGTGGAAGCACACGGATGTCATTACTGCACTCCCCTTTTGGCTTGGAAGGAAAGGTAGCCATTAGCCACCTGAAACCTCAGTGAACAAAGAACACCATAAAGTTTTACAGCGGTGAGACAGAGCTTGAAAACGTAAGCTTCATTATCAATATTAAGAAGTAAGCTATGCTGCGTATTGGAGAAGTTCTGCCAGAGTTGATTAGGACTGGGTGGTTATTACCAGTGACTGGAAGATTCCATTTCTTCTGAGAAAAGAAGTAAGATTTGGGCAAACACTGGATGCTATGTCTTTGCTTTCCATCTCCCTGTGTTCAGACAAAGCCAACAGGACTCTGTACAAGCTTTTTTTGGTGCGGGACAATTCTGTATTCTGTCAATCATGTTTTAAATAAACGCTGATTGGCCAGGCAGGAAGTATAGGCAGGAAAACCAGACAGGAAGTAGAGGTGGCGCAAGGAGAACAGTCCACCGAAGAAGCAGCATGTGACCCTGTCCAAACTGAGAAAATGTACCGGCCATGTGGCTAACATAGATAAGAACAATGGGTTAATATAAGTTACTGGAGCTGGTAGGAAGACTGAGCTAATGGGCCAATCAGTTTATAATCTTATGGAGACTTCTGTGTGATTTTCTTTGGGGCTTGCCGGCTGTGGGGTACCGGGCAGGACAGAAACCCCAACAAGCAGGCCCCTCATGCTACACTTTCTATGCAGCCACAGTGCCCAGTGTCGTTTGTACTTTAGATTTCTGTTGGCTGCAATGATGTTTTGTTTTGAGACAGGGTCTTTGCAGCCCAGGGTCACCTTGAACAGGCCAGGTGGATGGGCGTGTGCCACCATGCCAAGCAAACAGGAGCGGCATGGAAATATTTGTTTCCCCCATGCTCAGGCCATCCTTTCAGACTCATTTTTACGGGACAAATCCCATTCAGGTGCTGGGGAGAGGAAATGTTTTAACGCTGGGAGCCAACTTGAGATCCAGAACTCCTGAACGAAACCAAATGTTTCAGATGACAGTTTTGGTTTGGCTTTTTCTTAAAACTTGCTCTCCTAGGGGCTGTAGACACCACAGACCAAAACTTCTCTGCTGCGCTGGTCAAAGTACTGAGTAGCTTTTAATGTCTTCAGGGTTTCCTAAATGGCCTAGAAACAAAGATAATGAAAGATGGCAATATGTTTCTCCCAGTTAACTTAACAGCATCTCCAAAAATATTTCTCTTCAAATTCACGAAAGAATTTGGCCAGGATTTTTATGGCAATAGAGTCTTGAACACGAATCCGTCAGCTGCTTTGTAAAGGTCCACCGATGCTGTCACCTTCACGAGTCTGCATTTCTCCTGGACAAAACAAAAGGAACAAAGTCACCACTCCCCTCTGACACACGAAGGAAAACTCAGCAGAAAGTCAGTGCTCTGACAGTGAGAAATGCCCGATGTCACAGATTTTCTTTAATAAAGACTAAGCTGGCCGTCCACTAAGCCAATTTCAGAGTGTGACCTGTAACTCACGGTCTTAATTACACAGAGGAAACGTGAATGGGTTCATTAATGCGGTGAAAGGGAACAGTGACCCTACCTGCCAAGTGGCAAGGTGGGGATAATTAATATGGTCAATTAAAAAGGAAACAGATAATTTAAATGCAAAGGCACCCATGTGGCACATTGCATTCTGCTCTCTGGAAGTCCAGGTTCTTGCCATCAATTCAGCTCTCTTTCATGCATTTTCTTCATCTTTTTCTTTTGAAAACTTGATGAGCCACGCTTGAAAACTTCTGTGTTTTATATCACGACCTGCTTCTGTCTTGCATTCTAGAACGTTTCTTCATTCTAATGTGTCTCCTAGAAACGCCCCCTCCCCAGGCGACTGAGTCCCCATGAGCACCATGGCCGTACTCTTTTCTCTTTGTGGGGTTGATGTCAGCGCTTGCTCTCCCGTCAAGACTGTTTGTCTGTTTCCCCGTGGAGGGCGCTAGAGCCCGAGCCACGCTGTCTGGTTTATCTAATCCCATTTATGATCCTATAACCTTGAAGCTTGCCACAACCTGGCTGTCAGCACCAGATCCTGAACACACGGGCTGGTGTGTTTGCTTTGTGGGACAGGAAATTAGTCAAACAGTTTCTTTCCCACAAATGTTCATAATTCCTCGGGACATTCACAAGCCAGGAGTGGCGCTTGGGCACAGAATGATCTCAGGGAGACGTGAGAGGCAGTGGACAGCGAGGCCGCTGCGCTTTGGTGTTTGCGAGCATCCGAGCATCCGTCGCGGGCTTGACCGCAGCACCAAGGAGAGTCCACAGGGGCCCACTCTGTTGCCAGTGTGGGTTGGTGTCGCCTTGTTGCCTGCGGTCCACGGAGAAGAGATTGCATTAGTGTCTTACTCCTTTGCAGCTGGTGCAAGCCCAGGCCCTGGGCAGATGTTTCTGTCGTTGCCGTTACAATCCCAGCAAAGCTCTAAGAGAGTAACATCTGGGGCTTCCAGTCCACTCACAGGAAGGCTTTTTATAGTGAGAATCTGAATAGTTCTGGTTGCTAAGGAGGGGAAATTTTCATCTACAAAACCGACAGAAAACCAGCTCAAATGCTTCGGTGGGGAAGTGCAAGGCGTTAAGGTCTTGTTCCCTAGGTGTTAGACTTGGCAAGCCAGACACCAAGAGGGCGGAGTCAAGACTCCATGCTGGCTGAGCTCAGACTCAGTGGTGCACAGTGTCAGCTCTGCAGGAGGCCCGCTGCAGCCATATGTGCGGTGCTGAGTGAAATGGGATAAACAGCTGGTGCCAGGACCTGGCAAGCAGGCTGGTCCAAGCCCTCCTGTTTCCAAAATCCAAATCACCAGAGGGATTCCCCTTACTGCGGCTCCAGCCAGCAGTTCTATAAAAGCATAAAGCATCGCTGTGTTGTGGTTTACAGGAATCCCTCACATTTGTAAGGCGTTTTACAGTTTACTAAGCGCTTTACAGACATTATTTCATTTGAGCTTTCTAACAGCCCCGGGGGGCTGCAAGGCACAGATACAGGGGCGGCTTTCCAAAGATGGAGAAAGAGAGTCCCGGAGAATGATGCTGCCCACCTGGACTGGAGCTGTGCATGTATAACACCTCTGTAACTCTTCTGGGAGCTTGGAGATCCCAGGGGAGTAGCCATAGCTGACGTTCAAGTGCGATTCCATTTGGCTTTCTTTCTTTTGTTGTGAAGCAGTGGTGGCTTTCTTTCTTTCTTTCTTCTTTCTTTCTTTCTTTCTTTCTTTCTTTCTTTCTTTCTTTCCTTCTTCTTCTTCTTCTTCTTCTTCTTCTTCTTCTTCTTCTTCTTCTCCTCCTTCTTCATGTTTCTTTTTGTTTTTTGAGACAGGGTTTTTTTTTTTTTTTATGCAGCCTTGGCTGTCCTGGAACTCACTCTGTAGACCAGGCCAGCCTCAAACTCCCAGAGATCCACCTGTCTCTGCCTCCTGAGTGCTGGGATTAAAGATGTGCACCACCTGGTTGGATCTTTTCCTTTTAAAGCATTAGGAGAGGAAGAAAGTTGGGAGGAGTGGAAGGAGCAAGCAGGGAGCTGAACAGGGGCTGGGCCTGTTGGGTTCAGGATCCACTGTGCAAGGGCTGTCACAACTGCCGGTTCAGCCAAGGTCACCTTGCACAGAGAAAATGACCCATTGTCTATTTGTTCTCAGAGACTGTCACCGTGGCACACTGCAGAGAAACAGGCCCTTCTCTGGGAGCCTCTGGGCTTGGGCTCACGGTCACCAGATTTACAGGAAAGCTCTGTAGAGGCTTTGTACGGAAATCTCTGACCTGTGGAGCCAGCGGGAGAGGAACCAAACACGCTTGTCCAAGATGGAGGACGGTGTGGTAGATGCTGCAGGTGCTGTGGGCTCTGAAAAAGGAAGTCCCTCTCTGGCAGAGACTTGGGACTTCTCTCTGTGCTTTAGACCCGGATACCTGAGTAGATCTGCTGGGGCCTGTGTCCACGCCTTGGCGTTCTGTCATGGGATATTTGTACACTGGGCGAAGATGCGTTGCTGTGAGTGATGTAAAGAAAACCTGAATGGCCAACAGGGAGGCTGGAGAGATAGGCGGGATTTCTGGGGAAAAAAAAGAGAGGAATTCGGGTTGATGCTAGGTGTGAGAGATGCCAACGAGATACTGAGGGAGATGGACAAACAGAATGAAAGGTAAAAAGCCATGAGGCAAAACAGATTAATATAAATGGGTTAATTTAAGTTATAAGAGCTAGTGGGACAAGCCTAAGTTAAGCCTGAGCTTTCATAATAAGTCTCTGTGCTGTTATTTGGGAGCTGACTGGCGGGACGGAGAAAGACTGGCTACAATATTCTTCTGTTCTTACGGTAAAATCTAGTAGTATGATTGGACACTAGAATCAAATGCCAGCATTCTACGCTCAACAGTTGTGTGAGCTTGAGCAAGTTAAGTTAAACTGTCCGTGGTGGAAGAGATGTGCCTTGCCTGAAAACACTGGGCTATTAATAAAACAAAATAATAACAACACCAAAGCTGTTTCAAAGAGTTGTTTTTGTTCACTGAGATCATATTAGTAAAATGCCTCAGACAGTGCCCGACGTGAGTGAAGGACTCTACCAGGTTTTGGAGGAGGAAACTCAGTAAGCCCACAGAGGGCAGCTCCAGCTACCCCCTTCCCTCTTCCCGACAATGCTTCCTGTACCCCACTGTCGACCTGAACTCAGGCGTGCCTTCCCCAAACCCTCCAGGAGGATGCACACAGCAACGGGCACATTGCCTAACATGATTTAGTCACGATCTCTCATAAAACAGGGATTGCAGGAACGCAACACATCTTGGCATCAGTGTATTTACGTTATTGATGCCAGCACAAGACTGGCACCAGGCAAACTTAAGCAGGCATGAAAAGGCTGTTGCAGTTGGTGAGAGAGGCCAGCACTCAGTCTGAATTCAACTCTGTCGAAACAGGGCAGAAAATTCTTAAACAGTGGGGTGAGAGGGAGATCGAGCCATCTGTTTGAAGTGACTTCTGCCACCTTCTCGTGTCTTCTCAACAGATGGTAGCTTTCCAGTTTGGATGGCAGTGGAGTCAGGCTCCCGTCATCCCACAGGATAGGGCACAAGGCTCAAATGTGAGAGGGAAGGTTTCTTCTTTCAAGATTGTGTTCCAAGCCATGCTCCTATGTCCTTGGGAAGACATTTTTGGGTTATAAAACAAGCAAGAGACTTTACAAGTGATTTACATATTTGTTTAGGTGTGAGCATAGCTCAGTGTCCTGTATTTGATCTGTAACACCTGAAAAAACAAAACAACAGAAGCATATATGTTAAAGGAGCAGAGAAAAAATTCACAATTTAATGTCCTCTTTAAAAAAGTTACAAGAAAAGAGAAGTTAGAATTTAGAACGAGAAAAACGAAACAAACAAAATACCTGCCCAAAGTTTAGCCATGATGAGGGGAATGTTAAGCCCATTTGGGGCAGTGGTGTTCGCAGGCATGAATGGAGATTTGATGAAGAATGACTTTCTGGGAGCTGGAGAGATGGCTCAGTGGTCAAGAGCACCCACTGCTCCTCCAGAGGCCCAAGTCCTATTCCCAGCACCCACATGGCAGCTAATAACCATCTGTAACCCCAGTTCTAGGGAGCCTGACACCCTTTTCTGGTCTTCGATAGCACCGTCACACATGAAGTGAATAGACATACATGCAGGCAAAACACCGTACACATAAAAAAAAAACCTACTTAAAAAAATGAATGTCTTTCCATAGGGTTCCTCTGACAGTGCACAGAAGCAATACAGTGTCCCTCTAGTCCACCCAAGACATTTTTGACTTTGGAAAGAACTATGTTGCAGAGGTGAATTCAAGGCTGTAGGTGATGTGGACTTTGCCCTAAAGCCCAAGAAAGACACACTTAAAGGTACCGGCATTCCTGCAGGAAAAAGACGCCTCGTGGAGTCCCAGTTCCTACTTAGTTTACAGCTGGTTCATCAACCCCCAGGTGCACACCGCATTCTGCACAAAAGCTCCACTCTCCCAAACCTCCGGTCATTTGCTCTGCCAAAGCCACTCAGGACTTTGACAAAAATGGTTGGTGATGACTACCACTGTTCAGTGGTCAAAGAGGAAGGGCTTGAAGTCTTCTGGTTGGAAGCACTCGCCAGTATTTCCCCAGGGGGGCTGCAGACATGATACACCTTCCCTTCTTGGGCTGTGCCAGCCATCCCATCCAATGACCACAGTGATTGTCAGCAAAGATGAAGTTTTGACTGATCTTGGGAAGTCTTTCCCAAGTTCACAAGGAACTTTTTCCTTCCCCCCTCTTTTTTCTTCTGTCCCTTCTCTTCTCCTTCTTGAAGCCATCTGACTTTGTGTGGGGACCAAGTTTGGTTTCTTGTCTGCTCTGTCTTAGGAGATAACTTTGGGAGAGGAAGGTTGCTGGACTACTAAGGACTACGACTTATCCTTTAAGGGTCATCCTGCCCTTCCTCTTGTGTGAGGGCATGTGCTGGCAAGGTTGCCCATCCTTACTGTGGTCCATGGGCTTGGGGCTGTAGAAATGTAGTTAAATTGTGTTTTATCCTTTCAAAGTGATCCCTTTCAGGAGCTGGGGAGATGACGGCTCAGTGGGCACTAAAGTATTTGCTGTACAAACCCTGACGTCCTGAGTTTGAACCTCAGAACCCACATAAAGCTGGGTGCCATAGTGCACACGTGTGTCAAGTCATCACCTCTGTGGGGAGATGGGAGACAGGCAGGAGCCATGTCCAGCCAGCTAGCCTGGCATATGCATGCATGAATAACAAGAGATACTCTGTCTTAAAACAGGGAGAAGGCAAGACCGACACCCGAGGTTGTCCTCTGACCTCAACGGAAGTAGTGTGGCCCATGTACTCTCTCTGTCTCTTCTTCCACTCGCCATCTGCCGCCCCCTCTCACACAGTGGCCTTTGGTGTCTACAGCAGACCCTGATTCACGAAAGATCGAGTATGAAGGGTCCAGAGAGATTTGTACAATTGTTCTGGTGCAGCTGAATTGTAATCTGTTCTGCTGCAAGGAGAGGAGGCAAGATCAGCCTTGTCCACCTGTGACAAGCTCCGCAAGCCGGACAGCACTAGGTCACCTTTTGCTGTGCTTTTTTTGTTCATGGGAAAAGGGATTCTGGAAGATGAGATGATCTACCCGATGTCATCCAGCTCCCAGGGCACATTAACTAGGCTGTTGCTGGCATTTCCACACAGACCGCACGGCCCTGTGCCCCCATTAGTAACCTTCTGTGGAGCAGATTTTTCAGAGTTTACTGCTCCTCTGTGGAAAGTGAGGGCTGGAACCCATGCTCTTTAAGGCCAAGCTTTCCAATCCTAAACGCACAGGGTGCACACATTGGGTGCCGACCTGGTCAGCCCACAGCTGCCACAGAAGTTTAAAAAAGTGTCTCTGTCATCGGACATTCCCTGTTTACTCGAGATGTGTGCCGTGGTCAGCCAGGTCCTCCTGAAAGCTGAGCCCGGAGTTTTTGCACTGAACCGTGACTACCACGCCCTTGCCAGACTGATGCCAAAGCTTGCAGGTTCATTTTTAAAGCCAGTCCAAGAGAAGGATGGGGTGTCAAGCCTGTTCCCTGGAGCGGCTCTTCACTTTCTTGTGAGTTTTGAAGCATTGAGGCCCCCTCTACTGGTGGAATTTGTAATCCACCAGATAGTCCAATTTGGTGTGTTTGCTGAATCCGGGACGGACACCCCAAAACCAAACCAAACCATAACAACAACAAGCCGCCCCCACTGGATCAGCAAGGACCAGAACTGTGAGAAAGTGTGAACACTCTCTAACTCTCAGCCGTGCAGTTCAGGAATAGAAGTTTGGAGGTGTCTATGTTTCTCCATAAATCTGGCAGGGCACACTCACGGGCATTTGACCATTGATGGCAAAGTGTGGGCTTATTTTCCTGCGAAGAGAAGGCCTTTGACAAATACCCACTAACGGATAAAAACCATGCCTCCATTCAGTGAAGACTGCAGCATCCCATAAACGCTCCCTGGAAATTCTAGGACTCGGCAACCGCAGTCACTCAGGAATCTCCGAGGTGCTCCCGTCAAAGCCAAGAGCACCGTATGGTACCACGTATGGATTTTCTCCAATAGAGCCACAATCGGCCCCACCCTAAGCAATTCAACCACAAAGCTTGACGTAGCATATGTCGCAGTAAACACGGCATGTCGTATGTTTCTGTGTGTGAGCATATACACAGCGCACGCAGCATTTTGTAGAGTTCATCCATGTGCCAATGAGATCCCTCTTGGCTCTTGTGTGTGGCGCACTTCAGACAGAACTGAGGTAATGAAGTCATGTTTGTGCTTTATGACGAGAGCGGTCAGAGAATCTTTTCATTGTTTTTAGGATTTATCATTATTATTATTATTATTTTTTATGTATGTGTATGTGTGTGTGTGTGTGTGTGTCTGTACAACTCTCCAGAGTCACTCCTCTACTTTCACTGTGGGTCCCTGGTGTTGGATTCAGGCTGTCAGGCTTTGCACATCCAGTGCTTTCGCCCATCTCACTGGCCACGCCCTTTAAAGAGGCAGTTGCTTCTTTCTTTCTGAGCCTGGTCTTTTTGGTGTTTTGGTTTTAGAGTCTGAGAGAAGCCCCCAAGAAAAGACCGACAGTCACATATGTAATAAACAATAGTGCTTTATTAATTCCAATGTTGGGGTGGTGCATGGCAATCCCCCAAAGAAGGTCACAAGCTCCTTTTAAGCGGAGTTAGGAGAATCCCAGAGAGGAGGCATTAATCTGGAAATAATTGGTGGAGGGAAGATTAGTCTGGGAGCTGATTGGTGGGAGGCCTCATGGTTAGGGACTTCCCTATGGCAGGGTAGGGAAAGCTATCTTTAGTTAGCAGAAGGGTGAGGGCAGCTGCTAAGCCAGGAAAGGGGTTTGGGGGGCCTGCTAACCCAGCAGAAGGCTGTGGGCATCTGCTGATGGTTGCTCATAAACTGTGTTTTTCCTGAGGACTGTTTAGCTCTGTGCCATTCTAGTGAACTGAGACTCAGGCCTATTCTCTGTCAGGCTGATATGGGATTCCCCTCTGTATGCTGTGAATACCGTTGGTTAATAAAGAAACTGCCTTGGCCTGTTGATAGGGCAGAACTTAGGGAGTTGGGGAAAACTAAATCGGATGCTGGGAGAAAGGAGACAAGAGCCAGGGAAAAGCCATGAGCCACCGCCAGAGACAGAAACTTTGCTGGTAGGCCACTACCTTGTGGTGATGCACAGATTAATGGAGACAGGTTAAATTAAGATGTAAGAGTTAGCCAATAAGAAGCTAGAGCTAATGGACCAAGCAGTAAATTAAATAATACAGTTTCTGTGTGATTATTTTGGGGCTAAGTGGCCGGGAGCTAACTAGTGGCCTTCCTTGCAATGTCAGACTACTGGGAAAGCCTGTCTTGGCTGTGGTTCACCCCCACCCCGTCCCCAAGCCTTCTCACTTATCTGATTTCTTAAGGTCTTTCCTTATCCTGTTTTCACATTCTCATGGTCCTTTGGTTTGATGTTCATATTTCCTTTAACCCCAACGTGCTCAGGAGAACTCCCTGGGTGCTGAGCCTCAGTTCACACTCAACTCTGGGGAACAGCACTGAAATCAACTGGCGCCAGATAAATAAAAAAGGTCTCTGTGTCCCCATCTCTCTCCGGGACTTGGGGTTTGAGGTAGATTGAAACGAGTCTTTTTTTCTATTTCATCCTCATAATCAGCCTTCTCTGAGGAATCGATACGGGAAAATGAAAATTTATACAAACACGTTGAATCCTTTATCCCCTGTGGAGCAGAAAACAGTCAGTTCCTGCTCTGGGGCAGCAGCCAGACCTGTGGGAGAGCAGAGGGGAGAAGAGCCGAGCTTAGGAAGTCTTCTCCCTTGTTAAACTGTTCCTGGGAGACTAGTCCAGGCTTCATTTCTGCGGTCATAAAGATGGCCATCGTCCGTTTCTGCTGGATGCATACACTCAATTCTCAGTTGTCACCACCTCCAGCCTTCACCACTGTGTCGCTCCGCTTATTCACAGCCGCGTGTGTTCAAAGCTGCCCCACAGAAGGTCAGTGAAGCCTCTTCTCACACTGTGGGCTCTCTGCTTACCAACTGGACCATGTCTGTGGACCCTCAATGAGCAGGCAATAAATAGCCTTTGGGCACAATTGTAAAAATTAAAAAACAAAAA
>JAQHUG010000038.1:10153787-10166351 GCA_028555095.1 Dicrostonyx torquatus | reverse complement strand
CTCCTCTGCAGCTCGGCGGCCAGCAGCTGCGCCGCCTCTGAGTAGCGGGAGTCGCGGATGAGCCGGTAGACCACGGCCGTGAACTCACCATCGGGAATTTTAGAGTTGCTTTGCCAGGCCATAGCCGCCAAAAGTAGCGCGTGCTAGTTTCCAAGGCAACTAGGAAACCGGAAGCGGAAGTTTATGGGGGTGGTCCTCTTCAGGTAAAAGCCTCTGTTAGATGCGAAGACAAACCATAATTATAATCCCTGAAATTTTATGTGTTATAAGAGTATAAACTGGGTAGAGACAGGAGTGAGAGGAGCTGCTTCAAGCAATCCAGGCATTTACATTTCTGTTTTCTCCAGACATGCGCCATTTTCACTTCTCATGGGACAGCAGCGCTTTGCATTCTGGGAATTGTAGTTTCATATCAACCCGGCTTAACCATGTATACCTTTGAGAGGTTCTGATTCCTTTATATGTGTTTTTTTTTTTAAATTTTATTTTTGTATATATTTGTATATTTGTATATTCAAATAGAAAACATCACCCAAAGTCATTTATTTCTGTAATGAGAGTTTTAGACACACCCTTTCCGTTACAATGGCGTGTTGCTTCCTGGCTGGATGTTCCTTCCTCTTTGTGGCCTAACAGTGGCCTGCTTAGGGCCTGGCATAAATGAATGTTTTTGAGGCTTATACAGTATTTTGAGACAATGATCTTTTTGCCTTAAAAACTTTGAAATCTCCTAGAAGTATGCTTTTGTGCTGGCCTAAGTGTGTACTTCTGAACAGTACAGTGACCATGTATTCTGTAAAAACTTGAAGATGATCCAGAATGGCGGTTTTGTTTTTGAAAGTCTGTTTATTGAGAATATAGCAAGCAAAAGTAAAGTAATAAATATGAAATAGCAGATAGAAACAGCAGATAATTCTATATAATCAAATTGGGGACTTACAAATGTCTAGTTGAAATCAACTAGGGAATTCCATTGAGGAGCCTAGCTGGAATTCCCAACGAGAGTCCCAGGCAGAGCAGAGCAGAGCAGAGCGTCTTGTGGGGAACTATTCCAGATAATGTAACAAGTACCATGGAGCAGGTAGAGTATCAAATCAAGCCTCTGCAAGTATCTCCCGGAAATGACTACAGCAAACCTTTAGAAATAATCATAGTTAGGCCGAGTGGTGGTGGCACTCACCCTTAATCCCAGCACCTGGGAGGCAAAGGCAGGTGGATCTCTGTGTTTCGGGCTAGCCTGGTTTACAAGAGCTAGTTCCAGGATAGCAGGCTCCAAAGCTACAGAGAACCCTGTCTTAAAAAAAAAAAAAAAAGCAAAAAAAAAAAAACCCTAAAAACAAAACAAAAACAAAACCAAGAAAAAAAATCATGGTTGAGTTCCTGATCCAGAGCTCTGAGCAGAAGATCCTCTCATCACCCTCATTGAGCTCACATCTTGATTTCCAAGATGGAGGCAGAGAGTGTGACACCGGGATGGTGGGAGTCTTTTGAAATCTCCAAGCCCATCTCCAGTGACATACCTCTTCCAAAAATGTCACACCTTCCCAAACAGTTCCACCACTGGGGACTAAGTATTCAAACATATGAGTCTGTAAGGGACTCTCTTATTCAAGCCACCAGAGAGGATTGAACCATGGTCACAACCACTAGGTTCTATGGGAAACCGTGGGTGGCAGATATTTCAATACCCATGTCTCCAATGTGGGCAGCCAAGTGTACAAGAGGAAAGACAGCATTTTGCAAATAGAAACAACGAACCTAATGGGTGTGGGCAGCAGACTGCGGACTTGCATGCCTCCACTGCGGCTTCAGATGTGCAGTGACCAGTGCGGGTTGCGTATCTCCTGGTTACCCAGTATCACAAAGAAAAGACGCAAAAGGGTGTCCAATCCCTCGTATTGGAATGCCTGACTTCACTCTTGTTGGGAATCAGCAGCCATGTGACTTCTTGGGTGCCATCAGACAAGGAACATTTAATGTGCCCATTTCCTATGCTGTGGAGTGGATTCGGTCCACAAAAGATCCTCACAGAAAGCAGCTAAGGAGTCCTTCTATATCCCTACCCTGAGCTTTCTTTCACCCTGATTTCCGGTGTATTCTCTGAGGTGAAGTCTGTGCTGGGGGAAGGTGACCTCTGATACTCAGATCTTAAGGAATACAATGTATCTTCTTTACAACTGGTGGCCTGCCTGACATTTGTTCCTTGGGAACTCACACTCAATATTTGAAAATCTTTATGCAAAGACTCTTATCTTTAACAAGCTGGTATTAAATTGAGTAAACATGGAAATGAGAAACGCCCTTTATCCCTTCAGGTCCTCTGTTTGCAGAGCTGTACTTACGTTATAAAACCATCCACCTTCAAATGTCTTTTTGAACCCCCCCCCCACACACACAAACTAAAGAACTGTCGGCTTTCCCCCAAATTTCTTGGCAACCGACAGGGATCATCTGGGTTTCTCCTCAGTGTGTTGGTGCCTGTCTGTGAGCAGGGCAGCTGAAGGGCACAGGAGGGTGGCCATTCTGTGTCCTCCTCCTCCTCATTTTATGGGAAGCTGCTCCACTGGCCTGGCTCGAAAGGAGCAGGGCATTTGGCTCAGACAGATGGAGGGCAGGGTCATTTTCAAAACGCATTGAGCACACCCGTCCCACTGTGAGATTGGCATGACCGCAGCCATTGCTGTGAGAGCTGACTTTGATTTAGTTCCTGATAGGCACCTGGGGAACAGCCCCATTGTTTTATTTATTTATTTATTTATTTATTTATTTATTTATTTATTTATTTATTTATTATTTATTGGATGGGGGACATGAAAGGAGGTAATTTAGGGAATGATGGAAAGCCTGGAAGGCACGCTGGTAGAACATTATGAAGTATAAAAGATTATTTTTTGTTTCCAGTAGGGTCTTGAAAAGCTGGAGTACCGTCCTCAGCAAAAGGACCCATGGGGTGTATATAAGGCGATAGAAATGTGCAGAAGGGAGTTAATGATTGACAGATCAAGGGAGGCATGATTACCAGGAAGAGTTCGATTTAGGCAAAACATGTCAGAGCTGCTAAAAGCATGTTTGGTTCTTAACACACTTCAGTTCTTCCGGCCCAAACACAAAGCGATCAAATGTATGATGTGTTGAGCATTCCCTTTTACAATTAGCTGAGGAGTACCTTTTCTTACCCCACGCACGTGTTCATTTGCGGGTGGTAAATCGTTAGTCCATAACTGTTGCACGCACAACCCTGTGTAAGATTTTCCTTGGCAAAAGAAGTCCTCTGCAGAGTTACTGTTTTCTTTCCCCTGATGGTTCCTGACCATTTACTTCAGGGTGGCCAGTTTGGGCGCCCCCCTCCCATAGCATTCTAGTCCTCTCAGCTCCGTCGCCACTGTGAACAGGGAAGCAATGACTAAATCAGTGCCAACTTTGTAACGTCATTGACTGACTCTTAGGAGCCTGAGTTCAGGGTTGGAAGCTTTGGGGCCATCTGTATACCCAGTCAACAAGGGGCCCTCACGCTTAGTCAGAGAGCCATTTCATCTGATTAGGGCTCGCCTTTCCGAGGAATCTCTTACAGCGTCTGAACAAGATCTCTTTCTTGAATGGACTTTGATTTTGATCAAGTAGCTTGTGTTTCAAGGTTTGCCTTGTCACTAAATTAACCTGAATTACCCTATCTCGACTGTGCAGTGGTGTTGTGGTTTACAGAAGGAATCAGCAGAGAAGGCAAAACTGTGGATGCTAATTTGTAAACCTTTCGGCCAGACTTTCTAAGAGCTACTCTAATGGTGCGGAAGAATTGTCTGTAATCTGTCAATCATGTTTTAAATAAATGCTGATTGGCCAGGCAGGGAGTATAGGCGGGAAAACCAGACAGGAAGTAGAGGTGAGAACAGGAGAATTCAAGGAAGCAGCAAGCTTCCCTGGCATTCCTGCGCAGACCACCAAGGGAGCAGCATGTGTTCCTGTCCCAGCTGAGAAAAGGTACCGGCTATGTGCCTGGCATGGATGGGAACAATGGTTAATATAAGTTATGGGAGCTGGTAGGAAGACTGAGCTAATGGGCCAATCAGTTAATAACCTAATGTAGACTGTCTGTGTGATTTTCTTTGGGGCTTGCCGGCTGTGGGGTACTGGGCAGGACAGTAATCCCAACAATCAGGACCCTCATGGTACACTCTAACCCCCAGCGCTTTTGCCCACATGGTCTGACTTCCGACATTAATCCCCACAGACCTTCTGTGGGTTACAGATTCTTATTTCCAACTCACTGTAGAATTGCAGGCTGCAATACACAAAGAGACTGGTGGCTGCAGCAAGCAGGGCTGGTGATTGCTTACACTGTCCAGTAGAGGGCCACACTGCGCCTCTTTCCTCTCCTTGGATGCCTTCTCTCCAGTCATTTGAATTGACTTTGGATTGTTGGAGTTCGTTCTAATAGAACAGGCACAATGGTGTAAGACTACCCCTCCCCACACACCTTGTCTAACTGCCCATGCAAATTTAAGCAATGCATACTGAATGCAGGGACCCAGCTTTTGGCTGCAGAATTCTCTTGCCTCCAGAAAAACCTTCAATAATTCAAAAAATCTTTTAGTTTAAAAGTGAGGTCCCAGTATCACTCTCACTCAAGCAGACAGCACCGACCAAAGGGAACGAACTAAACTGTGGTAGGTATTAGGATGCATGCGTCCTTTTTCCAGCTGGCGACATAAAGATTATTCCAGAACGTTGGTTAAACATTAAGCATTTTATTAAAAACAAGAAGTTTCCGTTTTCCTAAAGCGGTCTGTTTCGAAGCCGTGGGTAGTTAGTTGCTTCTGCAGTGGCCAAGCAGCATTTTACCAAGTGTCCTTCCTTACACTACAGTATTAACCTGGAAACTCCACAAAGAGAGGGACTTCACACAAGCCAGCCGACAACGTATTTCCCTTCTTTGGGGTAAAACAACAATAATTAGGAAACAAGTCAGTAAGGAACTCTTTTTAGATTATTGTAAATCAGAATAAAATGGCAAAAGCAACAGCCCTCTGAGGGAATGGGACTCAGTAAACTAGACTTCTACCTCCACACTGCGCTATGCCTTAAAGTAGCTCTGAATATAGCGTAATCTAAATCTACATTAGAGCAGAAGAAAACCGAGCACTCTAACACACATATGCACCAAAGGAACACAGGCAGACGATGGCCTCAAAGAAGATCCTTTTTTTTTTTTTTTTCACAGCAAGTAGTTCATTTACTTCACAAAGCAGACAGTTTTGCGCCCGTGCCTACATTCAGTTACATTGGTGGGTACAGGTGGATACATGGATGACCACTGAGAGATACACAAACATGCAAGGACATTCAAAATCAAAGTATGTACAACCTAAACTCATTCTCTGGGGAGGAAGGGGGACACAGACAATGTGATCACAGGGCTGGGCACCGCTGAATCCGAGGCCCTTCGTGTAATTCTCCAGTCACATCTTGTTTTGAGTCTGCCAGTCATGTTTTACCACTGTTGACTTAGGACGAGGGTTCTAACACTGTGACCCTCTAAGACAGCTCCTCATGTTGTGGCGACCTCCAGCCATAAAATTATTTTCGTTGCTACTTCGTAACTGTAATTTTGCTACTGGTAAGAGTCGTAATGTAAATATCTGATGTCAGGCTACCTGAGCTATCTGATACTTGATCTCCAGTGGGGTTGTGACCCACAGGTTGAGAATCATTGATTTAGGAACTTTGTGATACTTTGGCCGTCTAGCAGCCAGACTTAACCTTTAAATTCTTAGTAATTTGGGGCTTAGGAACTCTAGACACTACATGGTAGAATAATGATTCCAGATTGTTACTATGACACTTTAGGAATTCACTAAAGGAGGTGTGGCGAAGGTTTTAGGTTACATGCAGTAGCTTTAATGAATCTTTGGTCATTTCCCCCACCAAACCACATTTCTCTTTATGTCTGGATTTCATCCAAACATGTTTAGATTTCTGCTGCACTTCCCAGGTTAGATTGTAATTTTTTTTGGTCTTTTTTGTAACTCACAAGGGTCAGTAAGAGAAATGAATTTAAAAAAGATGGCACTGCAAGTAAACGGAGTAAAGCCAGTCTAATGACGTAAGCCATTGAAGTACGCTAAAGCCAGTCTAATGACGTAAGCCAGTCTAATGACGTAAGCCATTGAAATACGCTAAAGCCAGTCTGATGACGGAAGCCATTGAAGTACACTAAAGCCACTCTGATGACGTAAGCCAGTCTAATGACGTAAGCCATTGAAGTACGCTAAAGCCAGTCTGATGACGGAAGCCATTGAAGTACGCTGAATTTTGATATACAGAAAAGGCAACTGAATTCCAGAAACATACTATCATTACTGTATTAATAAAAAAAAACAGTGCTGAGATCATCTTAAATGCAAGATATTTGCAAACATGGAGTACCTGGAAGCATGCTTGCGCCTTCGGGTTTCAAGAAACAGAAAACTCATGTCCAATTTTTGCCTTTCTTGGCTTTACAAGTTCACTTCTAAGCTGATGACTCCCATCTGGGATTCAATGATATGAGATGATCTGAAGCTGTTCTTTATGGGACAGGAGACTACACACTTACGAGCAGGTGTTGGCGACTGTATCATTCACACTCACTAGAAGCTGTCTCAGACACTTTGTCGGAAGGTTGTTTTTGGGTCTACTCCCTCTCCATGTAAACGTTTACCCTGTCGGTGAGACGATGACTCTCTCGGGTTCGCTTCTGTTTTATTTGAGAAGCAGAAGAAAATGACTTGGATGAAGTTTCAAAGGCAAAGCACAGCATAGCTTGGCCCCTGGATGCAGAAACCGAATAAAAGCTGGGGCTTTTATTGAACAGATAGAAACCTGAAGCGCCGCAGAGTCCCAAGCTAGTCGGCCCGTTGGCAGCCAGCGAGGAGGGAGCCCCGTTCTGCTGTGTACTGGTAGGTCCCCTTGGTGGTTTGCCCAGCTGCTCTCACCCACCGGTACCGCCAGCTGTGTCGTGGGCTGTGCACATAGTAGCTACAGGCTCACTAACATGGATAAATAGAATCTCTGAAAAAATACATCTCATACAAAAGGAGGATGGAGTCATCTCAGCTGTTCGTGCCAAGAGACCTGAGGAAGCAGACAATCTTGTCTGTTTGAGGTTTTTTGTTTTATTTTTTTCCTTTGAAGAGGGCTCATATTTCAAATGCCTTTTCCCAACGGGAAACAACAGTGAAGAATAAGGATTGAGAAGTTTCCTCATTCTGTGTGTTGGAAACAGAGTCTAGGATCCCACATAACTCATGTTCATGGGAAAGAAATTGTTTTACAAGGGCTTTAAAAATCCCAACCTTTGACCTCTAGGGTTTGGCATCAGGAGTTCTCCACAGTCTTGGAGGAACAGACCCCGGGCATTGGTCAGCAGTTTCTGAATCCTGACCCACAATAGGACAGATACCTTGAGACGGGGGAAATAGATGGAGGCAATTACCAGCAGCCATTTGATTGATGGTTGACATTGTCAGGGCTCCACTGTCTGGCAGATTGCAATGGTGTTGAACTCCCTTTGCTACCGATGGGTGTTGCTATTGGCAACCGTACAGTGAAGCCAATAAAAAGGCGAGAAGATGAGAGGAAAACTCAACCTTAGAGGAAGCTGTAGGGTTTGTGCTATAAATTATGTCCCCCTTAGCAATATGTAGCATCAACATCCAGGGAGGAGGGAGGCTGCTGTCTCGTTCCTGCTAGCAGCCTCTGGAAGACACTGGGTCCAGTTTTTAAAGCACATGCTTGAAAATGTCTGCTCTAGGTGGACTGGCATCCGTTTTCCTGGTTATTTATTGTTAGGACGGGTAGCAGATGTGGGCTCACTGCAGCCTCACGTGGACTGCTTCTCCATTCCCGTCGTCTGCGACAGAAACGTGACGGGGTGATGTGATGCGGTACCCAGAAGCACCTGCAGTGCTTCCAAGCTGCAGGCACGCCATGATCCTGCAGACCAGGGTCTCTTCCTAACTCCGCCTGTCCTTTGTTCCTCACCTGAAGGAGGCAGACAGCTCTGCAGAAGCTATCTGCCTTTATAGCAGAGTGATTCAGAAAACCGGCTTAATAAAATCCATAAATTTGCACAGCCTCCTCTTACCTGCTCTGCGGACGCACTTTTTTTTTTTCTGCGCTTGTCCCTCCCCCACCCCCTAGTCTCTCCAGCCTTCCCTGCAGACACAGCTGTGAAGGGCAGCTAGCAACATTGTTTCTAAGTGAGCCCAGCCCTTCCTTCTCTCCTTTGTCAGATTCTCCCTCTGTAATTGTCTCTTTCCTGCTCAATTGATGACATGATTCTGTACCCTCATGGGGAGGGGGTTGTAAGTGGCTTTTTTCTTTGTTAGGATTGACTTTCACACACACACACACACACACACACACACACACACACACACACACCAGCCATTGTCTTAGCCATCTACCTTAGCCCCTGTCTTCTAGCCCTGGTTTATTTTACTGTGTTTCTTGCCATAACAAAGCTGCCTTCCTCATGGTGATTGCCAGATCATCCCACTCCCCGTTTGGTACCTTCATTTTAGGACCCCCACCCCCACCCCCCGCAGCTTCCAACATCTGACCACTATTTTCTGATAATAACTGATACTGGTCAGTAAAAGTAAGAAAAAATGTTGTTTTGTAAATGTTCGATTGTTTAGAGTTGGGCTGGCTCTCAGGTTTCACATCCGCAGGGATTTTCAGAGTGCTCAGGGTCTCTCTCTGGAGTACTATTATGTGAACAGAGAGATGATGAATGATTTGTATGGACTCTGGACCCCCAAGACCTGTGGGCTCTGGACCCCAAGACCTGTGGGCTCTGGACCCCCAGGACCTGTGGGCTCTGGATCCCCAAGACCTGTGGGCTCTGGACCTCCAGGACCTGTGGGCTCTGGATCCCCAAGACCTGTGGGCTCTAGACCCCCAAGACCTGTGGGCTCTGGACCCCCATGCCCTGTGAGCCCTGGACCCCCAAGACCTGTGGGCTCTGGACCCCCAAGACCTGTGGGCTCTGGACTCCCAAGACCTGCTTCAAACAGAAGATCTCAGCTTTCATCTGTCTTGTGTCCTGGGGAGACCTTGAAAGTTTGTTTGCGCAAAGGATTTTAAGGTTAAGATTTCTGCAAGTATGCTACTAGGGTAATTTCAGTTGTCAGTTTGGGCAGCAGAGAAATGTAGTAACCTGTCCCAAGCCACCCAGCTGAAGACGCAAAGTCAAGGACAGCAAGGCCAGTGTTTTCCAGTGAAGACAGACCCTGTCCACAAGTGTCTTGGGTGAAATGAGCATCGAAGCAGCTTAGTAGACACCACAGCCATTTGAAACAGTTTTTTCACCTGTTAGAGACCTGACTTCCTAGAGGATATAGGTTGTACAGACGTTATTTCCTGGCCTTTCTAGAATATTATTTTTTTTCACTTAAGAAAAAATGTAAAATTGAGGTACCTTAAATTTTATTCCCAAACCTTTTCACCTCAGGTTAGTCCGTCCTTAGTCTCAGGGTCCTCTGAGCTTGTGAAATCTCTCTCTGTTGGAAGTAGTTCCAGTGTTCACAGGCCTCCTGTGGGACATGTGTCTGTAAATTCCCCTTCCCCTTTGCTTGAATAAAATTATTAATCTATTCTTCCCAGGGAAAGGCCTGGTCTACAATGAAGGCTGAATTCAAACACTGGAAAAGGAACTGTGAGCTCACTGCCAGGGTTATAGATTCTGTAACCCTTCAATTAGCAAGCTCACTGTGTTCTTACTGAAAAGATTGGGGTTAGTTGGTACTCGTAAAGGGGAGGCTCATCCAACAGGCAAACGAGACCAACGGTCTGGTGAATCACTAAGAAACAGTCTGACTAGAAATAAAACACCTAAGATGCAAATCAGGATTCTTGGGACTGTCTGGCACAAAGGTCTGCCAAGAAGAGACGTGCTTGTAACAGGAAAGGGCCATACATGAAGCAGTGTTAGCGACACTTTTACCACGGTGTCCCCTCAACTCCGAACGAGTGGGGCTGACAGCCCTCAGGTTCATGGATCCAAATCCAGCAGTGTGGGTTCATCATGGAAAGCTGAGGGTCAAGCTCTCTGCCGGACTCTGTCATTCATCCTTCCAGTCCTCTGCAGCCAAGCACACTTCCGGGTGCGCTTCCCGGTCCAGTCTGTACAGTCTGCACTTTGGGACTGAGTGGAAAGATGCAGCTGCTGCAGAGGATCCTTCAGGCTGCAGAGGACCCTTCAGGCCCCAGGGTCGCACAGAGGCTCTGGGAGCTTTACATTCTGTCCTCGCCCGCCGCCACCGCCACTGCGAGACTTGCAGGGACTGGGGAGGCAACCGAGACCTGCAGTCTTTTCTGATGTAACTCTTCCCACTTCCTTCGGTTGGCAGCCACTGAATCCAGCATCGGCTTCAGTTTGGCATTGACCTTCACCAAGGCCTAAAGCAAAGGAGAAAAAGGTGGAGAGTGAGGAACCTGGTCATGGGTTTGTATCCTCTTCCTCCTTGTGTTTAGAAGGGGGGTGGAAACCGGGTACAGGAAAGGAAATGGCTAGCAGGTAAACTCAAATTATTTCTGGTAAGTAGGTATGCGTCCACCACTCTTGGGTTCTAGTCATAGAGCCTGTGCTGAGAACTGACAAAACAAGATGGCTGTGTGTTACTCAAGGGACAGGCAGCCTTGTAGACTGTCTGAGTTTACAAGCACATCAAAAAAAAAAAAACCCAGAAGACAAAAATGCATGCCACTATTATCTATCAATAACTGTATCTTTGCCTGCCAGAGAGAGTTTTACCTATCAGTAGACTGTGAACTCACATTTTTCAAAAATAACCTTGCAATAGTGTTGGCAGAGGCTGCTCGTTCATTTCCCCGCCGCCCAGACCCTAAATAATCATACAGAAACTGTACTAATTGCAACACTGTTTGGCCTATTAGTTTATGCATATTGCAAGCTAGTTCTCACATCTTAAATTAACCCATTTCTATTGATCTGTGCATTGCCATGTGGTTGGGGCCTACTAGTAAGGTTCCATCTGGTGTCTGTCTCCTGCGGGTGCTACATGGCTTCTCTCTGACTCCGCCTACTCTCTCCTCCTCTATCTGCTTAGAATTCCCACCTTGCCCTATTCTGCGCTGTCATAGGCCCAAAACAGCTTTATTCATTAACCAATGGAATTCACACCATAGAGAGGGGAATCCCACATCACGATAACATCTGCCACAGATGCCCGATGAACTTTCCCACGTAAAAAAGATCAGGTGACTTCCCGAGACTAGAGGGGCTCATCTTCCAAAAGCAAAAGTGCGGTGGCCATGCTGAACATACAGATTAACATGGAGTGACACAGATCTGAATGATGTCAAAGGGCAGCAGGGGTGTGGGAGGGGGTGGGGGAAGGGGATGTCTTCATGGGAGACTGCTGACATGGCTTCGTGTATCTCCCAGAGTCCTGCCTTCCTCACAGCTGGTCAGCTCGGCTGCACGCCCTCTTACTTACCTTTCTCAGTGTTCCTAACTTCGCCCTTTTAATGTGAACATCTGTTTTACTCTAGTGACGAAGGGAAAGGGGCGGGGAAGAGAGTAATGGAGAGGCGTGGGGGAGACAAGAGTACAAATGTAAGCAATGATCAGCCTGGCAGACGGATCACCAGGCTTGTGAAACTGACGCTTCGGGGTCCTTAAATGCCCAAGAGCCATCGGTGCTTCTAGACACTTCCTTCTGCATGTAATTTACCCTCTTTAAGAGAAGAGGTCCCTACTTCCAAGTGGTGTGAATGACTTCTGACCTCAGAAGCCCTGATGGCTCCCCACAGTGGAATGGGATCATTTGAATCGGATGCACGTGAGCCTTCTGTAGCTTTTCAATCCGTCTACCCAGAGATGCAGTACTATGGGATGGGCCGAAGACATCACCTATGAACTAGGGTAAGAACGGATTCAGAAGGCTCAGGCTAAATATCAGTAGATAAACATCTTACAGGCCAGAGGGGCATGGAGAACACCCTGCCCAGCCGGGAAAAAAAAACCTCATTATTCTCTGTTCCATTGGAACATTTTTTTTTTAAACTTAAATTGTAAAATTAAAAGTTTAGAGTTCTTTTTCTCTATGTTAAAGGCTTTTTATTTATTTATTTCCCCGTGGTGCTAGGGATCAAACCCAAGGCCTCGTGCAGGACAAGGACTCTTAACTCTGAGCTGTAAACTTAGTCCTAATATTTTGTCTTTCTCTTCCTCTGCATTGGAATAAGTATTACTGCTTATTATGAAAGAAACCAGTAAAACATGATTAGCAAAAACATCAATTACAGTATCTACATGGGAATAACTATGAGTAAAATCATCCATATAGAACATACATAGCAAAGGGTCTTAGAGTCCTTTTATATTCTAGACAATCCTATTTTTGAAAAAAGGAAATAAAGGGTGTCATTCAGTGGTAGAATCTTTGACTCACCCGTGGAAAACCCTGTGTTCGAGCTCCAGCAGTGGAGGAAAAGGAAATTCGGGTGACGGTCCATCGTTTTTGCTGCTGTTGTTGCTTTTTTTTTTTTTTTTTTTTT
>JAQHUG010000038.1:10100169-10153516 GCA_028555095.1 Dicrostonyx torquatus | reverse complement strand
ATTAAGAGAAGCCAAGGCAGGAACTGAACTAGAGACCATGGGGGGGGGTGTTGCTAACTGGCTTGCCCACCCCCCAACCCGGCTTGTTCAGCTATTTTTCTTATATAAGCCATGCCCATGCACTGAGGGATGGCACCATTTGTAGACAGGCTCACAGACAAGCTGATGGGGGTGGGGTTCAGTTGAGGTTTACTCTTCAGTCACAGTGACAACTACGGTAGCCATAGCAACTTTCCTCTATACCACACTAAAGGAATGCACCTGGGGCTGCAGACGTACTTGTCTTTAGAAAGATGATCTTCTGGGTGAGCCCACTTCTGAGGCCAGGGATTAAAACCTTGGTCCCACGGAGACTCTTTGCAGGTTGGCCCCATTTATCACAAGGGGATAAAAGTTGAACTGAGAATAAAACCACATCTTCCAGAAAGCACCGTCTAGGTGTGCCCCGTGGTCAAGGAGTGGCCTGCAGCAAAGTCCTCATCTGAAGAACAGTGTGTCCTGTAGAAGGTGGAGGGTCCTTCCCTAAGCACACCTGAAGCATGCTGCCAGTAAACCTGACCAATGCCCCTAAACAGACCTGAATGGACAGTGAGACTCTCGCTGGTTGAGGTGACTCCTTCTCTGCACATCGATGCCCTGTAATATTTATTCTCATTCATTACCATTGTACCGTGTGTGTGTGTGTGTGCGTGCGTGCATGCACGCACACATGTGAGTGTGTCAATGAGTGTGAGTGTGTCAGTGAGTGTATGAGTGTGTTGGTGAGTGTGAGTGTGTGTGAGTGTGTGTCTTCTTTCCAGTGACCTTTGTCACACTCATTAGAAACATCTCATTTAAAATCTGATGTACCGCTGGAGAGATGGCTCAGTGGTTAGGAGCGTTGCCTGCTCTTCCAAAGGTCCTGAGTTCAATTCCCAGCAACCACATGGTGGCTCACAACCATATGTAATAAAATCTGATGTACCATTTATTTCATATGCGAATAAACCAAGGCAACATAATAACCCAGTGATTAAAAATTAAAATTAAAAATTCTCTTTATTTCCACTAGAAAAATGCAGATACCCAATTCCTGCTCAATGCTCGGTGCTTGTCTGTCTGTCTATTTATTTATTTCTGACAAAAGTGTGTAGCAGCCATGACTGCCATGGTCTTGTTTAGTGTGCCTTGGCACGGGCTCCTCTTTACTCTGCTCAAGCCTTTTAATGAACTAACTACTGTCACTGCTATAGAAATTAACGGATATCTTCTTTCCTGCTACAGAGGCATTTCTCTAGAACTTATTTTTTTTTTTAGTCCCAGGAGCACAAATTGGAATTTTTTCTGCTTGAAATGTAATTAAAAACTCATTTGATCACACTATTTCTGGCTCTGTTTTACTTATTAAATTCCTGTAATCAGTTTTCTTTTATGGAGCTGCTGGGAAATGATCTCAAAAGCAACACATTTTTCTCTTCTTTGGCAGGTTCCCGAGCATTTACTAAATTACGTTCCTAGCACCTGCCCATGATCCGAATTACTCCACCAATTTATTCTTTGAAACACTTAAGCTTGTTTGGCTTGGCCCCAAACAGCTTTCCCTCCTAGCTCTTCTCCTTTCTTCTTCCTCTGCTCCCTTTGTGTGCAGTAAAGCACTGGGGTCGGGGGAAGATACCTCTTTCTCAGAATTCCCTCTTTTTCCTGTTTTCCTGAGGTAGGATTAGCACAGGTAGAATCACTCCCCTTAGCACATGTGTTGATTCTGGACAAAGGCAGTAAATCACTAGTCTGGAGGAACCGCTCTGATACTCTAAATTTGCTACATAAATGCAGCTGGGTGCGAGGATAAGGAACTAGCAGGGTATCTGCAGAGAAAGGGGTAGCTGCAAAGTCAAGTTCCAAGGTTCCCGGGGACTGCCAGCCGGGCGCTGTGAGCAGGAGTACTGCATACAGAGAAGGGGACATTCCCCAAGCCTTGCCACCAGCAGGTAATTCCTGATGGTTCTGGGAAAGTCAGTCCTTCCTTATGTAGAGACAGGGACTGTCACCTACAAAGGACCCATGGAGGGTTGCATCAGCTACAGGATGCCCAACTTCCCTGTGGTACACCTGTGCCCCCAGGAGCAATGAGCGCACTACCTCCCAAGAAGGTCCACTTTATTCTTACCGTTTGGCTTTAGAATATTGTTTTCCTGTGCTGAGCTCAAGTCTGTGACTATGTAACTTATTCCCTGGGCCTAATCCTTGGGGCTCTCCTTTTAGACCAGACTCTTCCAGTGCCGTGTAGGACTCACGACTCTTGTGTTGATCCTGTGAAAACCCCATTGGACTTAAAAGCTGGAAGGCACAACTTGTCTCTCGGGACAGTCTTATTGATCCCACTGGCACTCTCTCTCTCCATCGGGAGCACTCTCTGGATCCATCGGGAGCACCTGCGGTATTTTTGCATGAGGGCACATGCCTTACACCTAGCAATCTGAGTGGCTGAGGGACTCCCCCTTCCTGGCTCTGCGACTCACACTCCACTGCTGGGCTTTCTTATGACAAACACGGGTAGTTTATTCTATATTTTATTTATATTCTCAATAAGTAGCATTCTCATAGCTCAAGGGACAGAGGAGAGCACAGAGGGTACAGGCTAAAGTCTTCCTTCTGTATTGCCCCAACTGTTGATCAATAGATATGATCAGCTGTTTGTGTGGCCCACAAGAAACATGTTTACCTATATCAGTGAAACATGAGATTTCATTTTTTAATATCTACCTAATGTTCTACAGCTGTCAAATTTGACAAGCTAATTCTCTGTTGTTAATGGAAATTTAATATAATTAATTAAATTAATGTATTTAATTTATTTAATATAATTAATAAATTAATTTAATAAGTTAAATTAATTATATTAAATATTATATAAGAATATAATAGGTGTTTATATTTGGCCATTCTAAGTAATGGTGTCAAGGATATCCCGTACTTAGTCATTTTGTAGATGAAGACCATCAGATGGTCAAATGGTAGAATTAGTATTTCTGGGTCAGAGTATGTGAATTTGCATTTTAATAGATTCTGTTAAATCAATACATAAAACAGCGTCTACGATATAGAACAAGAGGCTTAAGTTAACAAGAGAGTGAAAATACAGACGATTCTAAGTATTGTTTAGATTAAGGCCTTAAAAAGAGTGAGGGTGGATACAGCTAAGAAGAACACACAGATCTGGACTTCTTTCTACGATCTGGTTGCTGGTGTGTACACGGGACCCTCTCTCTCTCCCAAGCATCGCGGAAACACATTGCTGTAGAGTGTTTCTTATCCCTCGCCCATTTCCGTCCTTGAAGGAAACTCCACTGGTGAATGGCTGCATCAGCGTCACAGCTGATTCTCTCTCCGTCTTTCACGCGGCTCTGGCTCCGCCCCCTGCTGACCTCACCGGGTTTTACTGCTACTACTACGTGTTCGGGAAGGCCTACTTTGAGTCGGGCTGTGTTGTTTCAGGCACGCTAACTTTCTCAAGGGCCATATGAGGGCTAAATAATTATCATCTGCGTTGCTGTTAGTTCATCAGTGAGGAAAACTAAGACCTAAAGGAAAGGATTGCTCGTATCCATTCGGTGGCTACTTTGTGTCTTCACCTCATTACTGCTGGTGTTTGGGGTCAGATGAATACTTTCTGTGTTGGCTGTACTTTATAGGACACCCTAGAAGCCAGTAACAGTACCACCACACCATTACCTAAGTCACGACAACCCAAAATAGCTCAAAAATAAACTACATTGCCAGATGTCTGCAGACTCATCCCAGCCATGACCCACAGTGCTTAACAGAACCATGCCTCCATCATGGGGTATGAACCCTTATAGTATTTTTGCTAGCAAAAGAAGGGAGGACGCCTTCTTTTGGCCAAATGGAGCTTCCACCTTTCCCATTTCTGATGATATTTAAGAAAAAAAGAGATTGCAGGTTTATACAATGAACATCTAGTACACTAGGACAGGCTAGGGGCTTGCCATCATCATCCTCACAGAAGCATCATGGCAGTTCTGTATGGTAGGGCCCTTCATCATCTCTTTATTGGTAAAGAAATTGCCACTCCTCAAGGTCAACTGACTTGCCTGTCATCATATAGTGAGAGACTGAGGGTTTTTTTTTTTTTACTGGAGTCTTCCTGGTTTAAAGCACTGTGTGGCAGGTCCCTCCCTAGACAACTCCTCCTTGGCCGTTCAAGCCCTGCTATGGCCTTCTCTCAGAAGCCCCTGTCCTCCTGTGTCTGCGGACCTGAAGCATCTAGATCTCCAATCGTAGCTTTCGTACTTAAATGTTTTTGTATTTTATTTTTAGTGCTTTAAAATATGTCCACCTTTTCTTTGCGTGTGTAGCCTCCGAGGTGGTCGCCCCTGTCCAGATGAGGTTGGACAACCCCTTCTTAGACAATGAGTCAGAAACTCATTAGAATGGATGACGGACACAGGCTTCACACTTTCTGTGAGGGGCTCACGATGACAGAAGTAGCTGTTGGTGCTCGGGGTGAAGAGTGGAGGGGTCACGGGCTCCTGCATCAGTGGTGAGGATGACTACCAAGGTCTCCCCATGAAGCCAGGTGTCTTGACCCACTGCAGAGTGCCCCTGCTGTTGAGCAAAGGGCATTCCTGTTATAGACCAACGACAGCTGGAGACAGAAAGTGTAAGTCTGTTTGGGATGTACTGTGGATGCCAACCTGAGTGGTCTCAACTTGGGTGTGCTTGGCCATATGCTCCCACTATCTGGCACCCCCACCAGAGACCCAAAGCAAAGATTCATCGAATCACAGACTGAAGTCTCTATTAGCTTTTAAAAACCATTTTCTCTCTCTCTCTTTTTAAGTGTATTGGTTGAGTATTTTTTATTATTATGGATCAAAATATTCTTGCTTCTTTGAATGCCTGGTAATTCAATATTAAATATTAGAATTTAGTAGACACTATGAATTTTATGTGCATATTACATGTGTCATTGTTACAACAAAATATCTGGGAGACGCAACTTAAGAAGGGTTTATTCTGTTGTGGAACTGAGCTCTCTGATTCCAGGTGTGGACACATGACCAGACAGCTGTGTTCTCACCACCTTGCCTTCCCTGCCAGGATGGGAGGTGCTTTGCTATGGTAACGGGAAGCTGACTGATGGCAGCACCACTCATGAGCTCTGCACAGAAACTGAGCCCTTCAGCTTCATTTATTTATTTCTTTAGGTTTAAATATCTAGTTCCCACTCCAGTGACCTCAGGAGATAGTGGCCTCTCCTCTCTCCCTGTCACTGACCAATGGCTGGTTAAGACTTCCTAGCCTTAACCTAAGAGTGGCTAAGACAGGCTGGCATGATCTGACCTGCTGCCCAGTCCTACTAGACAAACAAACCTAGACGCTCCACCTGCAGATGAACACGGAGCTGTGCTCGTGGTATGGCTCCTGCGACTGTATTCCCTTCAGCTCCCTGAGCTGCCAGCAGTCAGTATGTCCTCAGTTTCCCCCCTCTGCCGTGATCCATACCTGCTACCACCGGGGCTTGCTGTGTATCTCCAGCTGACCACAGTCACTTCTGGGATCTCGACAACAAGATGCAGGACAAAAGAGTGAACAAAGAGCCTGGTTTGCTGCCAGAAACATCAAAAACCCCTCTTCCCAGTGTTATAAGGGCACCAAGAGAAACCAAACTTGCGCCGGGACAGACTTTGCATCTGGACATGCCCAAAATACTTTAATGGTGTCTGAGGAAGCTCTCCGAGCTGGCTATTCATTTTTCGGGATGAATATTATTGCTGTTGAATGACAGTTCCAAATTGCTAGCAACACGAGAGCGTTTTCTGCCATCTCTTACCAGCACCTTATGAAAGAGAACCACTAGAAACTGAGAGACAATTTCGGGAACAGAAAGAAATCAGAGTGCTTTTCACCCAGGGCGTGTTAGGCAAGGCTGCATTTCTGCCTCCTGGGTTTTTGGTAATATGATGGAGGGAGATAGCCCTCATCTCAGGCATGTGCTGCAGCTATGATCATTTCCTCTGTGAGTGGAGATGTCGGGGGTCCTTTAGGGACTGGGGTTTTGAAATGGAAAAGCATAGACATCGCCACCCAGACCTCCAGCAGGAGGGGCAAGGGGCACGCCAGCAGTGGCAGGTCCTCAGATTCTCTCGGGTTCACACGACTGATGAGTCATAGGAGTGAGAGTGTCTCTGCGGAAACACAGGAGGCTTCTATTTACAGTGTGTGTCTTCGGTAGGAAGCCGCCGAGGGTGGTAGCAAGCCTGAACGTAGAGACTAGCGAACCGCTGAGCTTCTAGGTTCCAGAGGCGAAGATTATTGATGAGTTAACAGAGACAGCCCCAGGTTGGACCCGCCACTTTGCAGTGATCCTGTTGGCCATGAGTCATATTCAAGCCACTCCTCTCCCATGTGCTGTCATGGCTGGACACAGGGACTTGACCATGCGTAGCTGAACTCATCACCTCCCTTGAGACCTCCATCTGCTCACAAGACCACTCTCTCCAGAGCTGAGTGCTGTCATCCGTGCTGTGGTTCCACTCTGAGATCTGCAGCACTGCCCTTTTTTACTGGCGTGCCGAAGTCATCAGCCTATTTACCTCCCTTCCAAAGGGTCTCTGTACCCCAGTATGCTGTTGAAGCTACAGCACCACTTCAGGGTACCATACTCCTCTGTAGGAGGGTCCTTTATTTCTGTTGCTTTCATTGGTTAATAAAGGAGCTGCCTGGCCTGTAAGATAGGACACAGCCCTTAGGTGGGCAGAGTAGACAGAACAGAATTCCAGGAAGAAAGGAAGTGAGAGAGACGCCATGATCCTCCGGCCCATGATGGATGCAGGTTAGACTTTTCCCGTAAGTCACCACCTTGTGGTGACACACAGATTATTAGGAATGGGTTAGTTTATGATGTGAGGGCTAGCCAAGAAGAGGCTAGTGATAATGGGCCAGGCAATGTAGGAGGGTCCTTTATTTTTGTAGCTTTCATTGGTTAAATAAAGACTCAGCCTGGCTTGTAAGATAGGTCAGGCCTTAGGTGGGCAGAGTAGACAGAAAGGAAGTTCTGGGAAGAAAGGAAGTGGGAGAGTCGCCATGATGCTCCCGCAGCAGATGGATGCAGGTTAAACTTTTCTGGTAAGTCACCACCTTGTGGTGACACACAGATTATTAGGAATGGGTAAGTTTATGATGTGAGGGCTAGCCAAGAAGAGGCTGGTGATGATGAGCCAGGCAGAGTTTAAATGAATATAATTGTCATGTGGTTATTTCGGGCATAAGCAAGCAACCAGCGGCTGAGCGGGCCGGCGGCTGGGTGCTGGGAGCTGGGTGCCGGGAATACAACCCACACCTCTCCCCCCTTTATACAACACTCCTCCATCTGAACTCTGTGACAGCACCCTAACTAGTCTCCTTGCCTCCCGTTTGCTCCAGTCCAGTTGGCTTTCAAAGGGTCTCAAGTTTGCCATTCCCTCCTGAACCATTTAGTGGCTCCCACTGAGTGCCAACGTACTCAGCGGAACAAGCCCACAGCCTGAGAAACCCTCCGAGAGATTGAGAATTGTCATTCTCATGACCCTATCAGATCACGAGAGAGAAAGAGATTCAGGAATAAAACACACTATAAACTTTGAAAGTCAGACCAGAACTTTGAAATGCCCAGCCAATCCCCTTATGTTTCCTAGAAGACCCAAAGCATCCGTCTTCCCATGCACTCAAGCGAGCTCTTGAATTTAAAGGTTCCGCATGCTGTTTGGTAGGGGAGCTGCTGGGAGCGGGTGGTACCCGTGAGAGCAGATGGGGCCGCTCCAGGGTCCAGATGGAGACAGCAAACAGCCTCCTAAGCATCACTCTTTCCCTTCCTAGTCCAATGGCTTTTGAAACTCAAGGTTGTGTAAAAATTAATTTGCATTAAATTGCTTAAGATAATGTATTAACTACCATATGAGGCTCCCAGCAGTTTTTAAGCCGTACTCGGGAAAGCAAATAATCAAACAACAGTGGTGAGCACAGAAGCAAACCAGACTTCTGGAAGGAAATGTTTGCACTCAACACCAGTCTTAGAGCAGAAGTCTGGAAATAAAGACTAAATATTTACATCTGCGACACATGTAACGCTGTCAGGTCCTGCATCTATGCTTCATAGAACTTTTCCTTATTAAGTCCTCAATGCAACCAGCAGGAGATACATCCTTATTCTCCGATTTTATGGACAACAAACAAACAAAAAAACCAACCAAACAAAAATCACCCCAAACAACAACAACAGCAAAGAACTTGCTGGCCCTGAACTGTTACAAAATTTGCCTGGGGAAGGCAGTATTGGGGTTTGTACATGGATTTTTGAATGCGGAGTCCACACTGACCACCAATGACCATAACTGTGGTGTCAGCATATGCGTTTGTGTGGAGCAATCCTGAAAAAGAGAGTTAGAAAAGAAAAATGAACTCCTAGGTGGGTCCTGTCTGTCCGTCCTAAAGAATATCATTTCCCCGTCAATGTCCTCAACAGACTGTAGTTCTGCAGTGGCTTCAGACTCATGGGAGGGAGGGCACCCTGCAGATCAGGACCAGTCTCAAAGGTTGTCAAGCTCCGGAGTTGACATTTGGTGATGGAAACAAGCCCCTGCAGAGGCTGACTCAGTGGGCTTACAGCAGCTGAGAGAGGGGGCTATCTACTGTTTGTCCTTCCTCCGGGGTCACGGCGAAAGGGTCGAGAGACTCTGGCCTGATAACCTTTGCCCTATCTGGGCACACAGCCATTTGTCCTGTTGGCAGTGTGGCATTTTCTGGCAGCATTTGCAAGCTGCGTGTCCGGTATGCATTTTAGCTTCCTTGAACTTATCAGTGGTCAGAGAGATGTAGGCAGAATTTCAGGGGCTTGAAAGGCTCACTCTCAGCTGGAGGGGGGGCTTCCCCCCCCCCCGCTTTTATCCCTGTCTCTTGGCCGTCGTTGGAACTTCAGTTAATGGCTGGAGCTACAGTGGCTAACTTGGGATGGGGAGGGACACTTTAACAAGGCAGCCTGTGCTAAAAAAAAAAAAGATAAAGAGGGTCTAAGTCTCATCACGCAAGGGCAGGCGCCATAGCACAGCAAACAGTCCAGACGGGCTAGTCTAGGTTATCTTTATCTGCACTAGTGGCACAATATGGATGACAGGTCTCTGTTTCCTGACTGTGAAGATGGCAGGATGTCCTAGAACAAACTGCTTTCCTGCAGAGAGAGAGAGAGAGAGAGAGAGAGAGAGAGAGAGAGAGAGAGAGAGAGAGAGGTGCTTGTGTGTGTGTTCATGCACATGAGTGTGTGTTTTTAGACTTTTTTCCTTAGCCACGGGTTATAAAAACTCTCACGGAAGCTAACACTGGCCTGCCACACTTCCACGAGTCCAGAACCTTTCTCATGAGCCCCCTCCCCTTCAGGCTGGCCATAGGGCTATCCCAATGATCTGTTTAGGAATGTGCCTGAGGCCCAAGCCAAGCCAGTCAGCATGCTCACAAAATTTAACCTGGAAACCCCTCCCCCCTTTTCTTGTGGTGCAGTAACAGCTGTAATGACAGAGTTGTGACGTCAGAGCCTGGGCCTCTAGTTCCACTCAAAGCTAACCACTGGGCTACTCTTTAGCCAGACCCATATAGTGTGCAGAGCAAGCCATCAGAGTGGTCCGGGTTCTCTCAGAGGACTGTGTGCAGCACCCACCATCCAGTAGGAAAACCCACAGACACCAACTTGTCATGCGTACATACCCCAACCTACGGAAGACATTGTTATCCAAGTGTCACAATGACTAGAACTCCGCCAGGGCAGGTAGGGAAGAGGGCACGTGCCTTTGGCACCCCCCTCCGACACCCCATCCCCCCCAGAGACACCTATACACCTATATGGCTCCTCTCTGCTCCCCAGCCACATGGGCCACTAAATCCCATTAGTGCCCAAACTAACCTGGGCGCTCTTAACCTTTGCTCTTTTTTCTTTCCCACCTTTAGGTCTCCCCAAAAACTCTGAACTGGTGGCTGCCATCTGGGTGTCCCATCTTTCTCAGTATAGAAACACGGTGCTGACACTCACCCAGCAGCCCCTCCCATTTCAAGTTAGAGTCCAGAAGAAGCGGCAGGTATTGCCCTCTTCCCGACCCAGCCTGCTTAGCAGAGAGGGCCATTTTTCTTAAGAGGTTGACCAGTTTCATCCTGTCCTGATTTGTGGGCCCTGGCAGGCACTGGAGGAGGATGTCAGCTCCCTCTGGTGGCACAGTCAACGAGACAGCACAATGGCCGCTCTTAGGGAAGGGGGTCAGCTAGCAAGCTGCTGGCGGTCATTTAGCCTGGCATGATCCAGGTGAACTCGGAAAGGAAAACCTACAGCCAGTTATTCCCCCCCTTGTGCGGATTCAGTATTACACGGTGTTTACCGTAGGGTAGGTTGCTTTGTCCAACTGGGAAAATGATTTTTCTGCGTGTGGTATTTTGGCAAGTTGGCTATGTGAGAGGTTTGCAGAAACTAAAACACGCTGTCAGGTGTGTGCCTGTGTGCGTGTATGTGCTAGTGAGACTGGAGATCTTAACATCTAAATAACGGGAGATAGTTATCCACAGTCATAATGCTTCGCACAAAAGAAGGCAGCATCATTAGGATCCAGAGCAAGCGTGATTCAGATTGGCAGCTGGACTCTTAGGGGCATCGTCGGCCCTTGGTATACCTGGAGATGGTGCTCATGGTGTCTATGCTTAATATCCTGGCAGCTAATCACGACGCCAGTAATAACTCACAAAGAGAGCATTATCTTCCCGGGGCTGGAGAGGACTGCTGGTGCATGTGAAAGTCAGCATACAGCCAAGCTCTTCCTTTCCGCTTCTGTTCTGACCCCACAGTTACCTGTTTTGCTTTCTTCTTTATATGCTTGGGGGATTTCTTTGTGGGAAAAGATATTCAGGATGACATCAACATTCTGAATTAATGAGGCAAGAAATTTAGACTCCCAGGATGAAAGCATTGCGATTTCCATAATGTCAGGCTGTATGGTACAGCAGGGCATGGTGGGAACGGTACAGCGTCAGGCCAAATGAGCCACGCCTAGGGTCGGAGCCTGTGCTGGAGCGTCCATTGTTTGCTGTTCTAGAGAGTGGATGGTGAGCCATTGAGTAATTGGTGGATCTTGATTTCCAGGCCAGGAGCACCGTGTCTTTACTGATTTAACATCTCAGCCGTGTAGTGAGCGGGTCTCACTGGGTCTGTTTATATAGATTATGCCCCTGACACTGGGGAAATCAGGTTCATAAACCCTAAACTGGCGTGGTCAGTCCAGGCCTGCTTGGGCACAAAGCCCGTGATATCTTCCTATCTGGGATCTTTTTTTAATATTTATTTATTTATTTATTTATTTATTTATTTATTTATTTATTTATTATGTATACAATATTCTGTCTGTGTGTATGTCTGCAGGCCAGAAGAGGGCACCAGACCTCATTACAGATGGTTGTGAGCCACCATGTGGTTACTGGGAATTGAACTCAGGACCTTTGAAAGAGCAGGCAATGCTCTTAATCACTGAGCCATCTCTCCAGCCCCTATCTGGGATCTTAACTGGTGTGTTGGTCACACAAGCCAGTTCCCATCTTATTGCAAGGGCAAACAACAGAGGGGTTCCCCTTCTTTCGCAGGGGGTTGTTTAAGAATCCCTGATGGTCTACTGACAGTTCAAAAAAGAAGGCCACCTCAACTCCATTCCAAAACTTAAGGTGTAGACAATGAATCTTTTTATCTTCAGCTCGTCTCCACCTTGCTCTGGAAAGATAAAACACGGGCCGTGAGGGATAATTGTCAGGCCAGCTGAGGGACAGCTCCTCTGAATGGAAACAGAGAACAGTGCCTTCTGTTCTAATGAGCCCCTCTAGGACAGGGTCCCGGGTTATCCTGGTGGCTGGGTTTTCAGAGCAGTCTGGTAGCTCATCAATCATGTTCATTGTGAGGGCAACTCCTGGCTGGGCAGGAATGGTTGCTGACCCAAAAGCTGCAGTTTTTGATGAATGGGGCTTCATATAAGGGGCGGTTGGGACATGTAACTAAAATGTAGCCACATGGCAATAATCCACCTTTTTACACACCAGAGTGTTTTCCAATAAAATTAGGCCACCTGAGCTTTTATAGGAATACATAAAATCCATTTTTTCCCTCAAAAATTCAACATGTAAAAGGGACCATTAAAGTTTTTGAGTTTGGTAGCTGCAAATACCCATTTTCTTACTTAACCATGTTTTTCCTCATGGGCCTTGAATGTGAGAGACCCCAGTGCATAGGGTGTCTGTGGAGGAGTTAGACACAGGTGCAAATCTGTGCCTTTAGCATGAATTGTGTTCTGAGGACAGTGCTGCAGTGGCTCCAAGAACAGATTCTAGAACATGCTCTCAGCATTTACTCTTTTTACAAACATGTGTTTGAAAGTCTCCCTAAGAGTCAGAGACTAATTAACGGTAGTAATAGTGGGTGCAACGCGACTCTGATGATCTCTGAGTGCATGCGCGCGCACGCATGTGCAAAAAGATGCATGCATGGGTGCATATACTTACGTGAGCTTACATTATCCTCCCATTATTTAACATTACATCCTAAAATAATAATACATTAGGAGAATAAATAAATTAAAATAAATAATTTACATTTATTTTACATTACATTACATCACATTTCCCTCCCGTCAGCAAGCAATGCTCCTACGATAAGGGGGGAGTCACTAAGCTTTCACATCCGAATACTCCAGACTTAGGGAGACTGAGACCCAAAGCACCCTGGAGGAATGCCTTGTCTTTAGGTACAGAACTTTGGCGACAGAAATCCCCTATTCTTTTAGTGGCCATTTCCTGTATGGTGGGGAAATTCCCTGCTCTTAATTCTAGGACCGTAAAGATAGTGAGATCTTCAAGAGAACAAATAAGATGATGAACAAGGGCTGTCTTCTCACCGCTGGCTCTATGTCTAGATCATCTCTATCTGCATCTCTATGGAGGGTGTTGCTTTAGAAGCTGGCCTCTTTGCCCATGGGAAGGGCTTCATTTGCCCACTGTAGCACCTGGCGGGGGCAGATCATTGTGACTCTTTATTTCTTGCCATATAAGTTCCTCGTAGGCTAAGATACAGGGTGTTTGTACGTGTAGGGGCAGTGGGGCCAACAGCATCACAGTTGCCTTGTGTTTCTAAAGTGCAGTTTTTGTTCTACAGAAACAGACTTTCATAGGTTAAACACAGCCCCTTGAGCAGCAGACCCATCTTTTAAATGGTAGGAAGACACATTAATTTAATTTTAAGTAATTGGCCTTTTAATATAAAATCAATTTAGAACTAAAATTAAAAATTTATAGAGAAAAAATAAGCAGACCTAGAAATATTGAAAAGTACTGGGGAAGGTGAAACTAGACTTTGCAGACATTAAAATCTATTGTAGTGTGTTATCAGATATAATAGTAGAGTTCAAAGCCAGCCAGGGGCACACAGTGAGACCCTGTCCAAAACCAACCAAATCAAATCACGAAGCCCAAAAAACTCCAAACAAAAAAGTCTATTAATAAATGCACAGCATAAACGAAGTGAAAAGACAATGACAAACAGGGAAAATGTAATATGAAGTGAGTTCCTACTCAATAGGAAAGGGGGCAAGTAGATTTTAGTAAGTAAATCTACAGCCACAACCACATCATAAATATGGTATAAAAAATAAAAGTGGAGACTATAGTGAGATATATTTTTTACATACACAATACTGACAAGACTTAAAGACATTTGATAGCACTACTTCTTACGACCCAGGGCACAGTGATGTGGCACTTCAGGCCTTACTGATGGGAATATAAAATAGTGCAAATTCCACAGAGCAAACGCTGGCCATAGCTGTCCAAGTTCCAAATATCTACTTCAAAGGCCAGTGACCCCACTTCTGGCTATCCATCCTATCAGTAAAGTGTGGATACGGTGTGTTTATAAGGATAATGGTATCCTATTTACAGCAGCAGACTTTCAGAAACATCAGGGTCCACAAATAATTATTAGCTAAATACTTCTTTATCTTCAAAATCTAATACTATACAGCCATCAAAGGATGGGCCAGCTCTGACTACAAATCAGAAAACAATCTCTAAATATATTACATGTAAAGATGGATGCATATCAACCTTCCTGTCTGCGTTCAGAAACGAGCAACCATTGTGTGCTGAAATCAGGGCTGGGACACTGTGACCGTACTTTATATGGGCTGTTTTGATCGTTCACAAGACCCTGGTTAGTAGTAGTTGATCGAGAGAGAGAGAGAGAGAGAGAGAGAGAGAGAGAGAGAGAAAGAGAGAGAGAGAGAGAGAGAAACTGAGGCAGATCGACAGCCTAGGGAGAAGCACTTCTTGATTCTTTTTGAGTTTCAAACATTTTAAATTGTGTTCGCTGGGCATGTGTTAACTATGCAATGGTAAAATATTTAAAGCCCTTCCACGGGGCTGGGGGTAGAGTTGAGTGGCAGAGTACTTACCCAGCATGCATAAGGCCTGGTGTTCAACCCTCAGCAAGGCAATAAATAACAAATAAACACACAAGGGCAATTTTTGGCCGTGTGAGAAGCGTTAAATGAATCAATAGTTAGAACGGCTTCTCAGTCTGAGAACAGAAAAGACAAATGCTTATTTCATAAAGATCAAATTAAATTAGTATTTTCCCACTCTCCTTCAAAATCGGTTTGAATGCCGTCTATACGCTGCCCCGGCGCTGTGCATGCGCACTCCGGCTCAGCGGCCTAACGTCGGAAATAAGGGCTGACCACCTCATTGCGCCTCCACATTTCCTCCGGAACGCGATCAATGTCCCCCACCTGACCATTAAATAGATTTTGAGAACTCTTCAATCCCTATCAGTCCCCAAGCCTTATTTAGTTCCTCGGATCTGCCCCGGGCTGGCCACTGCGGTCCTCCAGGCCATCCATCATCATTTCTAGTCCTTTTCTGATGCAATGTAGCTCGCTCTTTGTCTTGCTGAAAAACTGAACGGCTGTTAAATTATCCATTTATCTTCCTTCGGATCCTCTGTTCAGCGTCTCAGGCCCGTCTTTTCTACCTTGTTTGCTGACTTTTCATTCCCGTTTCCCCCTTCTTGGAGGCATCTCAGCTCGCCACCCTGCCCTTCAAAACAAACTCTCATTCAGTTGGCTTTCTGCTTGTTTGAAATCTGCTTCACTCATCACCCCCCCACCCCTTTTTGGAGACAGAGTCTTGCTATGCAGCCTAGGCTTCAAAAGTCCTTCGTTCTTCCTCAGCCTTTCAAGTGCTGGGACGATAAGCATGCATCAATACACCCAGCTCAAGATTTCCTTTTTAAGGTTATGTCTTTGGAATGCCTTAAAAAAAAAAACTTTGAGATATCCTTCAAATTTTATACACGGGTGGTAGGATATTAGGATAGCCCTACACCGAGGAACAAAGTCTTGGGTTCTCACCCTAATTTCACCCAATAGCAGCCTTCCTGGCCTGACGAGGATCTGCAGACTTGCGTCTAGACTGTTCAGTATCACAGCAGTGGTTGCTAAGGTCTCGGAGACTCCACAAAGGCTCCGGGGTCTGTGTGATGCTACCACCTGGGCGGGCAGGGTCTCAGGCATCAGTGATTCATCGTGGTTTGGGGTCTGAGGTGGGAGGGTAGGAAGGACCTGAGCTCTGCCATCTACTGAGACTTCTCGGGTTGGTCTGGGAAACTTCACTCCTGGAGAAGGGGCAGTTGTGCTATCTCACTTGACATTGCAGCCTACAGAGTCAGACGACGCCTGGGAAGCTGGTCTTGAGCTCAGAGTCAGTGTTCAGGACTCCACTGCATCTTGCGAGCCAGGCAGTTTGGCCCTTCCCCGAGTTTCCGGCAGAGACAGTGGCAGATAGAGATGATGTTTATGGCAGCAACAGTGACAGCCGTGTTGGAAGGTTTTTACCATGTAACAGAATGAGGCTACTTTCTGTCAAATCTATGAAGCCAGGGAGGGCGAGGCTGATGACCCTGGAGGTCAGGTTTGGAAAAACAGTCCTGTTGACTCTGCCTTGGGACCTTCTCTTTTCGGCTGGCTCTTCCTCTGAATGTTCTTCTTCCTTGGCTTCTTTTTTTTCCATCTAAAAATGTCAGCTGTTCAAATCACCTGTAGCACCACTTCTAAAGCTGACGGCCCATCAGGCCAAGGACTCATAGAACGAATCCCCTGTCTCTGTGATGTTACAGTTATAGCTTATAGGAGGTATTGGTTCAGACACTGAATGACCCCTGACTCCCAGGAGATTCTGAGCAGCCCGTGCAAGGTCCCTGCTTTCTCAGCCATGAAATGTAGGCAGAAATGCTAAAGCCCACTACGAGGTGACACAGGCATGCAAGATGCTAAGTGACAGACACAAGAGCATATCAGCTGCAACATGGTAGCCCTGCGTTTCCTGTTTCTGTCACACTCTGCTCTTGAGTGTACTATTGAGCCAGGTAACAGCAAGCATAGAGCATCCCTGAGGGTGTGGGGGAGGACCATTGTCCCAGGGAGTGTGCTGGACCCTGTGGCTGAATAAGGAAGGAGGAACACAGATAATTAGGATGTGCTCCTAATGGAAGCTGCAGAGAGTCCAGAGTCTAGAATACATCTACCTCTGGGGGGAAAGAGATCTATTTTGCAAGGACCTTGTTCTCTGAGCAAGTTCTGAAGCCAGTGTGAGACTGGATTGCCCCGCAGAGATGACAGGTTTGAGCAAGGGCAAATGATGGGACGGGAGCCAGGTGGCATTGTAGAGAGGTTGCCAGTCAATGCAGGACTGAGGGTTACAGGTCACTCATGTTGAGAGCCTCTTTTCCCTCTAGCTGTGAGGAGGCAGAGGGCGACGGGGCAGTGGGGGATGAAACCGTGGGGCTGACTCTAAGGAGAGGCTGCTGAGCGGGACAAGGGTCCAGGTGGGGCAGCAGGAGAGTCCGCTAGTATAGTAGACCCAGATGACAGAGCACACGTGATGTGGAAACCAAGACGCTGTAGCAAAGGGGAAACCCCCGGGCATCTTGTAACAAGTTTCTTACTCTTTGTTTTGATTGTTTCCTTTTCCTGTCTCCTTTTGTACTGGAGCTTTCCCTCAGCTGAGCTGTGGCTCTTCTCCCACACAGGCTTAAAGACAAGGAACTGAGAGCAGCCCCCAAAGCTGTCGGTAAGGGAGTAGAGTGAGGGGGCTGGAGAGCTGTGTTGGTGGACGTGGGTGGGCTTTATTTTGAGGGCGCCCTGCAGGGCTCCGATTCACTGAGAGCCCCTGTGCAAGTGTCTGCAGATGTCTCCCCTCGGGCTGCTCTGACCCCCACAGCAGGGTATGACTTTTTTTTTTTCTGCTTTGTGGATACCATCAGGGAGTCCAGCCAGCCTACAGACAGTTCGGCTGTGGAGCTCCCCACACTGGGGCTCTGAGGGGAGAACTCCCTGGTCCCCCAAGATGGCAGCAGGTATTGAGGTGACTTCCCTGGCTGATCAGCGAGGGCCAGATTCTCAAGAGTCCAGTTATCTACTTGTACTTTTCTTTCATTTTTCTAGAGTTGTGTAAAAGCATGGTGCCCTCCCCAAGGGCACCACACACGAGGTCCTGTGCCCTAGCACCCATGAATGTAACCAGATGTTGAAATAGGGTCTCTGAAGATGTTAGCAAGATAATATAGGATTGGAGTGGGCCCAACATCCAATGGGTGGTGTTTGATTTTCTTAATTTGTCCTATATTTATTTGCTTTATGGGTATATGTATGTGCACCACGTGTGTGCAGGAGCCTGAGAAGGTCACAAGCGGGTGTTGGTTTCTCAACTGGAGTTGTGGGTGATTGTGAGCAGCTGTGTGAGTGTTGGGGAGCAACCGGGGTCCTCTGTAGAAGCAACACATTATCTTAACCACTGCAACTCCTCTACAGCTCCCTCATTTATTTTTACATTGATTTACTGTGTGCGATGATGAGCGTGTGTGTACAATGATGAGTGTGTGTGTGTGTGTGTGTGTGTATGCGTGCGTGTGTGAAGAGGTCAGCACTTCGTGGGAAGTGGTCCTCTCCTTCCATCATGTGGGCATCCAGGCGTGAACCTTTAGGTGCACAGACTGAACAGAAGTGCCTTATCTCTCTGAGCCATCCTACTAATCTTCCTCCACCATGTTTTCATAGCAAGGTCAGGTAAAGACCTCTGCCTCTGGAAAGAATGAAGTGTGCACAACTACCAGAAGTCGGGAGAAAGGCCTAGAAAGTTCTTCCCTCACAGTCCCAGAAGGAACTCAGTCTGCTGTGTCCTCGACTCCACCCGCTGCAGATGTGGATGGATAAGGGCTTATACAGGGGACGGCTTCCTGTCACAGTCCAACATGGAGGGAAGTCAGGGCAGGAGCTGAAGCAGAAAGCAGAGATGCTGCTTGCTGGTTTACTCGTTGGCTCTTACGCAATTCGCTTTCTTCCTTTAGTTTCTTTTCCTTTCTTCCTTTATATTTGTTTGTTTGTTTGTTTTGGAGACAGGGTCTGACTTCGTAGCGTTGGCTGATTTAGAACTACGTAGACCAGGCTGTCCTAGAACTCATGGAGATCCTGCTGCCTCTGCCTCTAGAGTGCTAGGATTAAAGGTGTGTGTCGGCATGCTCTCAGGCCAGCTAGCTCAGACCCACCTGCCTGGGGATGGTGCCACTTGCAGTGGGCTGGGCCTTCTCCCATCACCCATCAGTCAAGACAATCTCCTGCAGACAGGGCCCAGGTCAATCTGACAAATAATTCTTCAGCTGGGGGTTCCTCTTCCCAGGTGACTGTAGGTTTCCGGTTGACAATGAAAACTGACCAGGGGCAGCCGTTAAAGGACAAACTGAAAATCATGTAGGATTTTCTCTTTCCCTCTTGTTTTGAACTTCGTGTTAAGAGGTCAGAGCAGAAACTGGGGTGTACCCAGGCGTGTGGAGGGGAAGCTGGTTTTGCTTGTGACTGTGGTATGAAGGGGAACACTAGAGCAGGAGAATGTGGCTTTTGTTCCTCCTATCGGCCAGCTTTGATGTTGATGTTTTAGGCATCTGCAAAAGGGCCATGTTTATTTAGCCTCCTCATTCCCTTTGGAGACCTTACAAACGGAGCCATCAATGTTCATAATCTTCAAAGCGATCGAGGATTGTCTGTCAGGCTCCTCAAACTCACTCCAGCCTCCTACCATTGCCTAAGGGATTTCACAGTTTTAAAACACACCCCCTTCTGGAGAAACGAACGGACTGCTCAGAAAGATGACATAAAACTTTCAAGGTCGGTTTGCCATCTTTAACTGGCCTCATCAACCCAGTTTCCAGGCGAAAGTGTTGCATCAAGGACAACCTGGCGTACATTTGTTGGTTGCCAGCAGATAAACAGAGCCTGCTATCCAGAGACCCTGCACCCTCTGAAGGATCCACAGTTCTGTTTGCACTGCTAAGCAACGTGGAGTCACCTTCCCACTCTCAGGACAGCGGTGGGCACAGCAAGGCCAGGAGTACTTGGCTTGGAGGCTCTGCCTCTGCCCTGGATCCACTGCTTAACTTTAAGCCCACGGGCTTCTGTGAGTTTCATCTCGTCTGTGTAATTTAGATGATGGACACTTCTAGGATCCAGAATGAAGCCTCCGCTCACGAGTTAGGAATAATTAATTACATATGTATGTAAAGACACACCCAAACCCTACAGCTTAAACTCATTCGATGGGAAACACGGCACTCAACGTTTGCACACAAAGAGTGCACAGGGACAGCCTCTGCGGGCTCTAGAACAGGTTTCTTCTCAAACCTAGTCCTGCAGAAATTTTGTTTTAGACTCTGGCCAGCAGACTCACCCACTGCTCGGCAACATCGGCTGAGAGTCCACTGGCACACATTTGGTAGGACAAGGCAATGCGTTGTGAGCCGCGTTTAGTATTTACAAGCCTGTAACTCTGTCAATAACCACAGTCAAGGATCTAGCAGCCGTCTTGGATATTCTTGGGAACCCTTTAGAATGCCCACCACAGAGGACACACGCTGTGCGGCAGGGCTGGAGCAAGACCACTTCCCCTGTGACGGTACGCTCATGTCCCATCAGTGCAAATTCTAATACAGATCCATGATGGCAGCGCTTTAGTTCATAAATTACATATGAATAAACTGGGCCCAGCAGTGTGAAGAGTGGCTTTTCTAACCTGCACAGCATAAAGCAGACGACAGGCTCTCTTGTTCCTGCGTGCCTGCACATGGAGATGGTTGCCTTGCCAACCATCATCCTGAAACATGAGATGCTGAGGAAGAACTCTAAGATGTAGGCTCAAGTGTGAGACCCCTTTACTGGATGACTATGAGGTTGGAGTTGGTGGGGTGGTGGCCTTCACTGTACCAAGGACTAAGGCCCCTCTGCCACTTAACACTTCCTCTGAAGGCACAGGAAGTGACATTTGTATCAGTGACTGTTGGGGCTGGAGAAAAGTTCTCTAAGCCAAATAAACTTGGAGTTTTAACCCTGATACACTGGGTGTCTTTTATTACCTTATACATTTCTGAAATCACACGCACACGGTTACCGCGTAGTCTCCTGCACCGTGAGTATCGTGTATGCTAGCCCAATCTATTAACTTGAATATTAAAATAACTAGGAGGTTCTATGTTTCTGGCAATGCTGGGTAAAAGTAAATTTAATATATTTCTTAGCTGGAAAAGCCAAAGTTCTGCGAACTTCATGGCTATAAACTGGTGCTTTACAGTGGAATTAAGGGCCAGGTCACCCAGGATGAGAGCTAAACAGCCTTCGAGAAGGATACAATAGGCCATAGACTTTAGATTATGGGCAGGAATAGAACGGTGCGTAGCCAGCTGGACGAGTTTTCGTGGTTTCCATGGTAGCTTAAAACATTCTAACTTCGGGCAGGAGAGCTGGCTCAGTGGTTAAGAGCACTGGCTGCTCTTCCAGAGATCCTGAGTTTAATTCCCAGCAACCACATGGTGGCTCACAACCATCTGTAATGAGATCTGGTGCCCTCTTCTGACTAATACGGTATATGTAGGCAGAATACAGTATATATAATATATAAATAAATCTTAAAAATAATTCTAACCTCTCTTCCTACGTGCCGCTGCTCCCAATTACCCCGTGCTACTGCATCCAGCCGCTCACGCTTTTTCTCGTCACTCATTTGTTCAGTAAACACAGAGCAGCTCCAGCGTGTGAGCACGTGGGACAGAAACCAGTGTCACGGAGGAAAGGGACAGATGGGCACAGAGCACACCCCGAGTGGTGCAGTGTGAGGCCATGGCGAGGGCTGTGGCGTCTTATAGAGAAGGTCCTTCTGGCCCGTGTGTTGTAGGTGGAGAGGAGATGGGAGGAAAGCCTGGCGAAGGCAGGGGGAGATTTTTTTCCCCAAAAGAAAGGGTTTAGGGAGCCTTGTGCTTTGAGCAAACTGTACTTGGACAAGTGAGCAGTCAACTGACAAGGGTTTGGGACAAGAGAGATGGAAGGCAGCAATGAGGGGCTCAGAATGGAATGAGATGCCCTCAACGCTAATCCAGGGTGTCTGGAAGATACGCATGGCAGGAGGAACCTGGCATTGTCAATCAGGAGCATGCCACAACCAGAATCTCTCTCTCTCTCTCTGTCTCTCTGCCTCTCTCTCTGTCTCTCTCTTTCTCCCTCCCTGCCATCTTTCCTTCTCCCCGTACCTCCCTTCTCCACATGCCTGCTCCCGTCTCCGTCATTGCAGCAAAACCTAGGAGATGGTTCATAGCAGAAGGGCTTCCGGAAGTTCACAGAGCTGTCCTTTTGCGTGCTTGTATTGCCCTCTCATTCTTGTTTGGCTAAGAACATACGGGATATTTTGCAGGGGAGCAGCTTTTGCTATTGGCACTTAGAACCAGGTGTAGTATATGTATCAAGCATGGTATTTTGAAAGTAGGAAAACAAGGCGTTTTCTGCTCTGAGTCACCGTGCCTTGGCTCCTCATGTAAAACAGACCTGACATTCGTCTTTCAGGTAAACAGTGACTCAGAAACACCAACTGTCTCAGCTTGGAGAAAGCCTGCCTGTCAGCTCTGTCTGAGGGGGACATCTACAGAAGGACAGAGCCCATCAGACAGGCAAGAGGATGCTTGACAGTTTTCGACTGTGTGTATTAGGGCAGGAGAAGAGAGAAAGCAAGAGAAAGAAAAGTGGGTAGAGAGGAGGAGGGTGTTGGAGGAGGGAGATGAGATGCTACCCCCTTGGTGACACCTTTGGTGGCTGATCTCTGGAGGTGGAGAGGGCCTGTCTCTGGAATCTCAAGAGTGATCCAGAAAAAGGACAGGATTATCCTACAGCGAGTTGGCACCATCCAAGCAACATATCTGGGGACTCAGTAGGTAGTGTGGGCAGTAGAAAGACAGGGAAGCAGCTTTGAACCCTGGAGGGGCTGAGCCCACGCCCGAACAACCAGTGACTAGAACTGACTAGGGACTGGTGGGGTGGGGACAGAGGCTAAAGGTCACGAGGCCTGCAGACTTCAGCCACTAGAGTTAATGGCCAGAGCCTGTGCAAGCGTCATCAAATCCATGCCAGGCATCCTCTCTCTCCTCTCTCTTCTTGAGGATTGCTTGTTTGTTTTACCTCTGAGTCTGTGTGAATGCCATTCCACGCGTGTTTGCCTTTGTAAGACATGTAAGAAACTTGCCCCAAGTCTCTTCTTTCGTTCACTAGACTACTAAATATGGAAGAAAGCACATCCAGGAACGGAGCCCTCCCTTTCTGCCTCTCATTTTCCAAAACATCTCATGGAAGTGCTCTCTCTTCCCACATCCAGCCTTTTAAAGGACAAGATTTTTTGTTCTGACCAGTCACCCTGCAGCTCATTAGTTTTTTTTTCTTAAAAAAAAAAATCCTACATGAGTCATGAACCATTAGGGCATACTGAGTCATTTTTTTTTTTACAGGCTTTTCCAGTATCTAGAGAGGCTGCCTTTTATAACCTCTTTTCTAGTTTATTAGTTCCTAACTTGCAGCCTCCACAACTTCAAGTATATCATAGTATATTTTATTATTTAAAAAATTTGTTTTATGTGTATGGGTGTGCTGGCTAGCTTTATGTCAGCTTCATACAGGCTAGAGTCATTTGGGAAGAGGGAACTCGGTTGAAGAATATGTCCCCACCTCTGGGCCAGACTGTGGTGCATTTTTCTGGTTGATGGTGATGTGGAAGGGTCCAGCTTACCGTGGGTGTTGCTATCCCTGGGCTGGTGGTCCTGGATCTTATGAGAAAGCCGGGTGGGCAAGGCACGAGGACCAAGCCAGTAAGCAGCACTCTTCCATGGCTTCTGCATCAATTCCTGCCTCCAGGTTCCTGTCCTGCATGAGTTCCTGTCCTGACTTCTCTCAGCGATGGTCTGGGAAATGTGGAACTATAAAGTGAAATACACCTCCCCAAGTTGCTTTTGTCCCTAGTTTGTAGGGTGTGTTGCCTGCATGTGTGTGTATGACCGTGTGAGTGCCTGGTTCCCTTGAAGGTCAGAAAAGGGTGTTGACTCCCTTGGAACTGGAGTTAAAGGTGGTTGTGAGCCACCACGTGGGTGCTGGGAATTGAACCCAGGTCCTCTGAGAGAGCAGACAGTGCTCTTAACTGCCGGCCCATTTTTCCATTCCTTAAATGTATTTTGAAGAAGTCCCCTCTCATTTTCCTTAGAGGGCACATTAGTAGCTGTGCCAGTAGGAGGACAACATGTTCCAAGACGACCATTACAACCGAAGTTAAAATAAATACATAAATGAAATAAGATTCCAAGTTTGTTGTCTGCTGTGGAACCTCTGTCGTTGTTTTTCGAGACGAGGTCTTATACATCCTCGACTGGCCTTCATCACTAAGGCAGAGGCTGCCCTTAGGCTCTTGTCCTCCCGCCTCCATCTCCCTACTGCGGGACTATAGGATTATAGTTACAGGATTCTAGTTGTGCATGACGAGGGCCGGTTTACAAGGTGCTGGGGATTCAATTCCAGGGTAACCCCTCTGCAGTGTCAGTGAGGGGATCCATCCCCCAAATCAAAAGCCAATTTGGAGATGAGATGAAAATCTGATTCCCTTGAGAACCTGTCAATTTTTAACAAACAAATTTATCATGTCTCTGTGCAGCATTGCCATTCTTAGGTATGCTGAGGTTCAAGTTGAGAACAAAAATAAGGGGCAAAAACTTAGTTTGCTCCTGTGAACAGCAGCTCAGAATGAGACAGGAGGGTTCTGTTTATCCCTAAGGCTGCCTCAGCAGTGACTCCAAACTTTGATAGTGTCTTTTGTCCCCCCTTCTTTTTTCTCACTTTTATCGTTTTTTATTTTTTTTCCCCAAAGATGTTGAGCAGCAGGCTAATGGCTCCCCAGCAGGGTGTAAAGACAGCAGAAAGCTCTGGAATCAGATGTCAATGTATTCCTCCAAGACATCCTGCTAGGCCAGAGCTAACTAACCAGGGCTTTCCACTTCTCCTGGGGAACACGCTTTGATGCTCCCCCGCCTGCTCTGGGCCTCCTATATGCTTCCTGATTAAAATGCTGTCACAGATAAATCATGACTTCTGCCTGTTTGGACCGCTTTCTCTCTCCCACCCTCTCTTTGTCTTCTTTCCAAAAGTTTGGAACCTTGAGATTTAAAAGATAAACATATGTCATGTCTCCTTATGTAACCATGAGGAATCTGTGCCCTCCCACCTGGCCTGCCATAAGAGCTAAAACAGTGTCACAAGCGGCTGCTCTTCATTTTAGATAGAAATAGTTATACAATTAGTCAACCACCCCAACCCTATATGTTTCCATATATTTTCTGTCAGCCACTTTTGCTCTATTATTTCCTATTATTGTCTCACGAATAGACTACAGTGTGAGAATTCCTCCCTGTTTTCCTTCTACGTAGTTACAGATTGCCTGGGGATTAACACTGTCCAGAAGACACGATTTTGGATTTTTTTCAATGAATGGGCATCAGAATGCTCTGGTGTGAGGTCACCACCGAGGCCTCTTCAGGCACCTGAGTGAGCAAAGACACTTGTTCCCCTTTGCTCGGAGGGAATCCGAAACCAACAACCAGAGGCACAAGCGGAACGTGCTCAGTCAATTAGGATGTTTAACCAGAATCCTTTGGAAGTCACAGAGTAAAACCGAATTACCCAGTAAAGTCCATGGAGCAAAGTAGCTGCTCTTCAGCCGTACTTGTATCTCCTGCCTGGCTGCATGGCCGCTCTCCTCCTCCAACTCCCTGCCGTCCTAGCCTCCGGCCTCTCCAGCCTCCATGGCTCCATGCTCCTCCCAAAGGACCATCTCATCCTTCCCAACACAACCTCTTTGCTTGGGCTCTACACGACTCTCTTGCCATCCACGCCTGCTATCTTGTTTTTTTTTGTTTGTTTGTTTGTTTGTTTTTGTTTTTGTTTTTCGAGACAGGGTTTCTCTGTGGCTTTGGAGCCTGTCGTGGAACTAGCTCTTGTAGCCCAGGCTGGCCTCGAACTCACAGAGATCCACCTGCCTCTGCCTCCCGAGTGCTGGGATTAAAGGCGTTCGCCACCACCGCCCGGCCACGCCTGCTATCTTGGAGCCTGTGATTTTGCCATTAGAGGGGATGTCTATTTTGTGTCTTGTGATTTCTACTCTTTGCCCCTTTGCCATGTCCCCCAGTCATCTCAGCAAGACTACGCTGGCTTCTTCTTGCTTTGTGTTTCAGACGATGTCCCTCTAGCCCGTGCGCCATGGGACCCTCTGCCATCTGTATACCACCTCATTTGTCGCCTGTCCTCCCAGAACCCCATTTTTGCATGTCTATGTTCAAAACCCCAATGACCTTTCCGCAGCAGCCCCATTCGTCCCAAACACTTTGCCTAAGGGTCCAGTGTCATCTTAGTGACTTTTCTGGCTATTTCCTTTAGATGATTGTCTTTCCAATAGCTGCAATTCCTGCCCATTTCATGGGGGGGCACCATCAGTTAGTGTGAGATTGTCCACTGTACGCCGTGTAAGACAGAACTCGACAGAGATGCTGCGAGGGCTCTTTCGGTGCTGGCTGCACTTGCACTTTGATGGCTCAGTTGGTTTCAAAGCCGTACAAAGAATTTGCAGCAGAAATTGTGCAATGAGGGCTGGAGAGATGGCTCAGAGGTTAAGAGCATTGCCTGCTCTTCCAAAGGTCCTGAGTTCAATTCCCAGCAACCACATGGTGGCTCACAACCATTTGTAATGGGGTCTGGTGCCCTCTTCTGGCCTGCAGACATACAGACAGAATATTGTATACATAATACATAATAAATAAATAAATATTTTTAAAAAATTGTGCAATGAAAGCAGTGGCGGTGATAAGACACCAATAGAGGGCAAGCTTTGCATCGCCCGCTCATGAGAGACAACAGCGGTGAACTGCTGAGGGTCAGCTGTATGAGCAACTTTCCCCACCCTCTCCCTCAGGGTGACGCGGCTTCTCACAGAGAGAAAAGTCAGAAGGAGAGCCAGGCCGCTGGAAAGCCTCCACACGAAAGCAAAGGCCGAGGTGGAGAAGGGCACAAATTAAATGTGTAGGTGCGTCACTGGGTCTGTGTGTCCATTCCCTGAAAACAGCAGGTGGATCTAACCTCAGAGACGAGTAAGGAAAAAAAAAAAAAACAGGATGCTGCGTGATGCATGGTAGAAATGCTATTCTCTAAATTCAACACTATCTTTTTTTTTTGAGACAGGGTTTCTCTGTGGCTTTGGAGCCTGCGCTGGAACTAGCTCTTGTAGACCAGGCTGGCCTCGAACTCACAGAGATCCGCCTGCCTCTGCCTCCCGAATGCTGGGATTAAAGGCGTGCGCCACCACCGCCCGGCTAACACTATCTTTTCTGTTTAACTCCAAGTAGCTTCCTTTTTAACCCAAAGATTCCAAAGTACCTCGTAGCAAATACAGGATAAGCCCAAAGAGCTGGGGCTCAGCAACGAAACAACAGACTCGGGGTGGCAGCCCCGTGCAGGCCCTTAGCAGCATGTGAAATTAATTGAGCTTTACTTCCCTCCAGTAAGAGAAATTTATCACTTAAAAGAGTAACGTATCCATCTCATTAAAACCTGTGCACGGGGCACTGAGTAACACTAACCCATAATTCCATGTGGGCTACCAAGGGAAACTCAGCGAAGCGAAAGGTACCTGACCCAGCACTCATGGACTCTACGTGGGAGCCTACTTATTCCGTGTCAAGGATCGGGGAGCAGACAGGAAGAAAAGAGTGTTAGGATCCTCTTTATAATAAACTACATCATTCTCAATATTTCTTGTCTAATCTTTCATTATTGGATGAGAGAATATTATAGTCATTTGTAACCATAACAATTGATTTTAGATTATCTTAAAACTGTCTCTGATTGATTTTATGATATTGGGCATTTAATGGTTTATATGAAACAACAAGGGAATTTACTTTTATCATTTATGGTTATTAGAATTACACTTTGGCCTTGAAGACACTATTCTAATTCGTTTGTTTTCAGGGGACTGTGACAGGTCTCTGTAGCTCGTAACAGTACTGAAAATGAAGTGGTGGATAAGTCTGGGACTTAATGGTTGTGACGTCCTTAAAAAGCCATCCTGCGTCCTTAATGGAGTAGCAGGGAATGAGACACTAAAGAGACTTAGCTTTCCCTGCGTGTGTCTCACTTGGAAGTTAGGAACGTGGCTCAGACGGATTGAGCTAGGTCGGGGGTAAAGAACTCGTCGGGGGGTTCACAGATGAAAGCAAATGCTTAGCCATGGAATTAAAAACCAATGTGCATGAAACTGTTAGTGCAAACGGATGCGGGCCCTGATCAGAGCTCCAAAAGCGGAATGTGAACCCTTCGAAGCTGACACATGTCTCCTTGCCCCGGGCAGGCTCTGCACCAGGCAGCGAAGCAAGAACTCATTAGAGGCACCGCTCAGGATTCACGGCTTGGCACAGTTACGTTTGCTTAAAGACGAAGGCAGATTTTAAAGATGGAAGATGCTTCCCATATAAAATCCAGAGGTCCAGGCCCTGGGGTCAGAGCAGAAAGGCCTGTTTGATGAAATTCTGTGTTTCACATCCTATTCATAAAAATTAAAAGCAAAATATATTTATATTTGAGAAATTCAGGGTTAATCAAGGCTAAGTATGCCTAAGCCTTCTCAATACTTCAATGTGTATGGGAGTTTCCTTAGTTACTAGGCCTTTGAGCTGTGTTCTGGAGAGATGGGGTTGACTATGGCCACATCCTTGAGTTTCATGGCAGCACCATTTGGTGAAGGCAGAGACGAAATATTATAATCCCTGGTTTACAGACAAGGAAGGTGAGGCCGTGGAGATTACATTTCAGAAAGCGGTGGAGACCTGAGGTCTCCATCTTCAAAGCACCAGCTCTTGGTTCGTACCCTGCAAGCGTCTCCCACTTCAAACGTTTCTGAAAACCTTACCGGTGCTCTCTGTCACCTCGGGCAGAACACACAGACACTCATGGCAGTACCTGATACAAAGGCATGCAGATGCTGTCAATCCACTCCAGTTGCAACCGAGGCAGTTCGTCTTTCCGGTTCCGGTCAAAAATCGCCTAGAAGAGAGAAGCAGAAGCCTTTATCCACTGGAACAGTTCACTGTCGCTTTGTCTCAAATGGCGCTTCAGATGTCACCAGCTGAATCTTTCACAAATCACGAGCCTCACACACAGCCTCTTTCCTTTTCTCTACGATGAGAAATAAAGTATTTTCACAGATCTCCTAAGATGAGATTTGCAAGTGAATTTGTTTGAACTTTATGGCGTTCAGCTCCTCAGGGCCAAAAGCTGTCTGCAGGGACAGGTAATGGTTACTAAATCAAGTCACCAGGTCACTGGGAACTGGGTGAAGTCAAGGGGAAGGAGATACATCTTTTTGCCACAAAAATAACGCAGGCTTTTACTTATGCGGTGAGAAGATGCCTGAGGTTGGAAAAGATCCTTTTATGAAACATAAATTATTTTATGACGATTTTAAGGGTTGGGCGCTGGTGGGGCGATCACGTGTTTTCTAGTAACGTGTTTCCATTAGTAGGGTACTAAGAACTTGCTTTGGATGGATGGTGGGGGCAGGCATTCATCCTTTCTTCAGCCCAGGCTTTACATTTTATGACATTGTTATGCCTGACATAATTTTTTGTGTATTTCTAAAAGCCAGAGTGATTTATTTCTTTCGGGAAGACTTTGGTCAACAGGAATTAAGAGGGCTAAAATGGATTCCTTTAACAAACAGTCAACTAAACTCAGGGAAAATGTCCTTCCTTTCATTTTTAAAAAGTAAGACCTGGGCCTATGATGCTACCTTCTGCCTGCTGATTAGGAAGAGGGCAGTGCCTAGTTAGAACTGTCTTGCCCTATTGAAAAGCGAGGTAAAATGTGGCAGCCACATCATTCTGGTGTCTACGGCAGTCATAAGGGCATCCTTAGTCCTGAGATGTTGGAAAGGCTGCATCCTTCAGACTGATGAACCACAGAGGGAGTGTGTGTGGCAGACAACACTAGGTACCAAATCTGAGGACACCATCTCTAACTACAGTAGGCAGAAAGCCACCGAATTCCACAGACCCTGCTCATCTTTCCCAAGAGATGCCTGGAATTCAGAGAAGACCGTGGAATGTGCTGGAGAAACTGAGTCTTCTTCTGAAATACATAAAACTTGCTTCAGAAATGTCCCTTTAAAAAAATGTCTGTGTGTCTATACGTGTTGTGTCTTTCTATCAAAACACCCGAGACTGGGAGCGACTTGGTAAAGAAAAAGGTTTGTTTGGCTCACAGTTCTGGAGGCTGGAGGGCCTGCGTCTGCTGGTGGTCTTCTTACTGAAAGCCCTGAGAGTCTCAGGACACCATAAGGCACACGTTTATGTCTTCCGGTGCCTCTCCCCTTCCTACAATCTACTCTAATTTGATCATGGGGCTCCCCACTCTGAACTTCTCTAGTCCCTGTAACCTCCACAGACCACGCCTCTCCCCACCAGAGCCGGATGGAGCTTCCATGCTCTCAATACTCACACTGGGGGATGGAGCTGTAGCACAGGAAACCTCAGGATGCGGGACCACGCCCCAACCCCAGCAGTCTGATTTATTTTCTCTGTAGTTCTTTTTCTACCTGAGCTACTTATTTAATCCATTTAAATGGAGTCATATGGGCATGGCCTTTTAGGACTGGCTTCTTTCACATAGCATAATATTAAAGGTGTATCTAGGCAGCAAGGGCCAGCACTTCCCCCACTCATTTTCGCATTATATTTCAATGCAGAGATCTATGACATTTAGTTTATTAACTCATCAGTTGACGGGCATTTGCGTTGTTGCCACATTTCGGCTGCTAGGAGTAAAGCTGATGCAAACAATTGTGTGCAAGTTTTTGTACAGGTGTTTTTGTTTTGTTTTGTTTTAAATTTCCTTTGGGGATAAACCTAGAAGTGAATGGGTTACATGGCAACTCCATGTCAAACTTATATTAAACTTTATTTTTTACATTGAGGATGACGGTGTCATGACAGGCAGGGGGAGGTCAGAGGACAGCTTTCGGGAGTTGGTTCTCTCCTTTTACCGTGGGATCTGGGATTGCACTTGGCTTTGCCAGGCTTGGACAGCAAATGCTTTGCTTCCTGAGCCTTCTCGCCAGCCCTAGGCCTAACTTTCTGAGGATTCCAGACTTGATATTCAAAGAGGCTGCGCTAGTTTCCATTCCTTCCTGTATCTCCCTGTGTCCTGGCTTCTCTGAATACTTTCCAGTGCTCGTATTGTCCGTCTTTCTAGTAATAGTCCTGTGTGTGGGGTGGCGTGTCACTGTGACCGCGATCTGCTTTTGTGTCTTTGCTGTCTATGTGCTTGTTCGTGAGTATGTTCGGAAGTGACACGCTTGGGTAGATGCCCTTTTCCAATGTTCAGCTGCACTGTCTCATTGTTATAAGAGTTGTTCTAATGTTCTAACTAGGAGGCCCTCTTATTCTGTAGGTTGTCTCCTTGTTTTGCTTAGAGCATCCTTTGGCATAGACCTATTTTAAGTTTTGATAAAGTCCCGTTTAATTTTGGTAAGATACAAGCCAACATCTCTGGCCATTTTATCTTTGGTCTCTTGTATTTCTGGTATCATATCTAACATACCATAGCTGGAGCTGAGCGGTGGTGGCGCACATCTTTAATTCCAGCACTCAGAAGGCAGAGGCAGGAGGATATCTGTGAGTTTGAGACCAGCTTGGTCTACAAGAGCTAGTTCCAGGATTCCAGGACAGGCACAAAAGCTACAGGGAAACCCTGTTTCAAAAAACAAAACAAAACAAAACAAAAAACAAACCAAGCAAACAAAAAAGCACCATAGCTGAATCAAACTCGAAAAGATTTAGACCTCTATCTTCTTCAAAGAGCTGTTATTGTCTTAGCTTTTAGACAGCTCTAGCTGTTTTAGCTAGATCTATTCAATAATATGAGCTCACTTTTGGGTACACTAAGAGGAAGCACCGGAACCTCAATTCCTTTTACTTGTGAATAGCCACTTAGCCATGGACTATTTGCTGAAACGACTCTCTCCCCCAAACTGTCTTGAGAGTCATGTTGCAATCAGTGGACCATATTTGCAAGGGTTTATCTCTGGATTATCACTTCTTAACCAAGATTTGATGAGGTAAGAGCGAGCAGGACGCTCTTCTGTCCTGTGTTTCCTTTTTACAGTGTTTGGTGCCCTACAGTTGAGCACTCATGATTATTTACCCTTTGATATTTCCCCCCAGGTGACAAGGTCCTAGGGTCCCTGAAGACAGGGAAGATGATGTCCCCTCATTTCTGGACACACCGTGTTGAGCTTTATGCCGGTGCTCAAGCCCACACTATCTATCCATCAGTTCACTGCTTCTAAGGCGACCCCTCTGCCTGGGGCCCAGCTTCAGGGTGCTCCCAGGAAGTTACTGTGATGATCTCTGGCCAATGGAGCCCTAGGAGTGCTTCCTAAACATCAAAGGACAGGGAGGAGAGCAAGTGTCAGGGTTACAGACACTTCTGAAGATGGGTTGGTGAGGGAAAGGCCTGCCTCAGAAGCCAGACTCTCCTGAGGAGACAGCTATACTAAAATAACCTTTTGTGAAGGGAGAGGACCGTTTACAGCTATGGATCCAGCAGGAAGCCAGTTTCATTTACGACTTCAGAGAAGGCCTTAGCTGAACCTATAATTTACCTTTCTCTCCCCCTTCATTTAATTAAATGCCCCGTGCTGCTGCACTGTAGACTCTTCAGAGAATGCCTCAAAACGGGCTTTGCAGGGAGAAAAACCTTCTATTTTAATGTGGCTTGGAGGAATTTGGGTTATAGGTTTTACAAAAGAACTCTATGTATCCTCAACTAATACTTTTCTTCTCAAAACCAAATTTGATATGACCCCCAGAAAGAATAAAGGGTATTTTGATTCCCCCCTATAAGCACACACTGTCTTGAAAACTAAGATGGCCCGTCTGCATGTCAACATGTGTGGTCCTCTGGCCTTTATCAGGTAAGCAACGAGCTGAGTCGTCAGCCTCGGCAAGACTGCCGGCTGGGATTTCAACCTAGAAATTTCATTCCATTTCATTTCAAGATGCAAAAGGGTCCTGCCGCCTTCTCTGGTGTTTGACTGGCAGCAAGGCGGGTGTGTGGAAATGCAAAGATCTTACTGATTGTTCCAAAGGTTCGAGACTTGGTGGATTGGAACCTCAGAGAGACCTTGACAACTGACACCCACTTCGTGCTCCAGTAAGCCTCCTGTGTGCGTGGCACTCTTGGAGTGACCAGGGAGGCTGTTTTCAGCTGCTCACTAGGACTGAAGAGGTTGCCCCTCCCTGAGGGTGGTGACATAGGCTTCTTTATCTTGAAGGCAGGAAAAGGCATCCCCAGATTATGATCAGCATTCTCAAATAAGGATTGTAGGAGGTAATTCAACATAGATAGCAAGTCAACCACCCCAGAACCTGGATTCCCCACGTTTCAGTTTGAAAACAAAGAAAGGTTTCAAATGATTTGCTTTGGGGAGTTTGAAAGTTTGGGACTGCAAAATAAGACCCAGTTTGCTCCTTGAAGCAGGACAGCTTGACTCCAACTCTATGCTGTTATTCCTGCTCTGAAGTAGGCATGCGTGAAATGCCCGAACCGGCTCTGAGATGTTCAGACCCGCCCTGCATGCTGTCCCTTGCGCCTGATTCTTTGTCCCGCTGTGGATGCCGGGAAATGCTTGTTCAGCAGCCTTGGTCAGAAACCTGGGCTCATGGTGGCTAGCGTTCTTGTTTAGTTAAAGTTCGAAGCTTTCGGGACTTCTCCAAACCCCTTCTCAGCCTTCCCATTCAAGCCATGGTTTGGAGTTACTGCGATGGTGGAAGGACCGACTTACCGAGGGAGTGAGCTTGAGTTCCGACCTCTCCCGATCTCCTTGTTCAAAGAACTCGCTGGTTACAAGTTCAGCCACCTGAAACACAGAAGCATTTTAAATTGTTTGTAGTGTAGGTACCATGAGACTCGGAAGTGATTTCTGGCTTACGCGTAAGGAAATGCTCTTATTTTGAAGAGCCTGGCCTTCGGGCTGTCTGAATCTGTACTGAAAGCACTAATTGTTATTCGCTTAATTCTCGGCTTGCACTGGCGTGTAAGAACCACGTGCTAACTAAATGCGCCACTTCAAGCTCCATTGTACCCATAATGCAATGCTCCATCCCCAGTCACAGACACCTGCAACCCCGCCCCCTACATTCGCCCGCGACCATGGATGATCCAGAGACACATTTAAAAGGCGTTTGTGGTTGGTTCTCAGGATCACTGTAGAAAGAGAAATAATAGAACAGACAAATGCCAAGTGGGCATTTCTGAGGACACTAAGGGGTGCAGCTAGCGAGTCTCTGGATGAACTCACTGGGATGTAGTATATTGAAAGGCTTGGTGGTGGTGGTGGGAGGGAGTGCTAGCCTGGATCCCCGAACGGCTTTTTCTCCAGTTTAATGCTCTCACAGAAGAACCCCATGCCCTAAAAAGGCGAGACGGTTTAATTTGGCCATGTACACGGAATCAAGAAAATTTTTCTAAATCAGATCTGGTGTCACAGGTCTATAGTCATAGCTACTCAGGATTCTGAGGCAATGTCTACCTGGTTATAGTGAGTTCAAAACCACCGTATGGAATTTAGTGAGAGCAGGTCTCAAACAGGGAAAAGAGGCCTGGGATATAGCTCTGGGAGTAGAGTGCACACTTGATGTGCATATGGTCCAAAAATTATGAAAAATGACTATTTATATGTACCTGAAGAGATGGATAATAAAATTTAATCAAACTTAAATGTGTACCTATATAACCACAGTTAAGACAAGAGAAGCAATATTAAAAATTCTCAAATGTCCAGTGAGGTCAGATTTCTAACATTTCTGGTAAGAAGCATGGGTCATAGTCAAGAACTCAGTTACATGGAAGTAATAGGAACTGATTCAGAAAGCCGCCCGTGTCCCCCTGGTTGTGGGTTCTCCCCTCTCCAGCCTCAGCTGGACTCTTTTTCCCCTCTGACCTGGCTTTTAAAGGAGAAGTAATCTCCTTTAGTCTCATTAACTAGGCTCCAGGACACCCCCCTCAGTTGCCTCTGAAGTTGTATCTTTTTTAAGATTTATTATTGTGTATACAGTGTTCTACCAGAAGAGGGCGCCAGATCTCATTATAGATGCTTATGAGCCACCATGTGGTTGCTGGGAATTGAACTCAGGTCCTCTTAACCTCTGAGCTATCTTTCCACAGCGAAACTGCGTGTCTTTTGCATTAACATAAATACACATAAGGTGCCCCAAGCAGGAATCCTGGGTACTCCTTGGAAAGCAAAGGCACTAATGGGAACTCTTGATCTTCCTCTCCTAGAGTAGCCCCGCCCACCCCCCTCTGCTCCCCTCACAGTTTAACCTGAACCCCTGGCTTATTTGTACTTTAAAGCCCCATCAGGATCATCAAATGGCTCCTGATTGGATGTTTCATTAAAGAAGGATGTGGGGAGGAGGAAGGGTCCCTGAGGAAACCTACATACTACAAGCCATGTTCCTGAGGAAAGATGAGTGGGAAAAACCACAGCTACGATGCAGAAGGATTGTTAAAAATAAAATGAACGTCTAGGAAGTTAGCATGCATTTACATAATCTCTGAATGACTCTTGCTTGTAATCCTAGCACTTGAAAAGCTGAGGCAGGGGGATTGTCACGAATTTAAGGCCAACCTGAAGTACAGTGTAAGATTCTATCTCAAAATACGTTTTTAAGGGCTTAGTGATTAAGAGAGACTGCAAGTACATGTAGAAACCAGAAGCAGGTGTCCAGTGTTTTGGTTGTTTTCTACTTTATCGAGACAAAGCCTCTTGCTGCCCCCACAGCTTGCTACTTCTGGCTGGTCTAGCTAGCCAGCTTGCTCTGGGGATGCCCTGGCCCCGCCTCCATGTGCCGGGATCACAGGTGGCCAGCACTTCTGCCCCATTTTACACAGTGTCGTGATTCAGTGCATGAACGACCTTGGTAGGTGAGAGTCACGTAGTGGGGGGCGGGGACCATAAGTCATAGATCAACTTGGAGGCCAGGCATCAGACAGACAGGAGGCCTTACAGAAGACAGACTCTTATGCAAGTTTGTACAGTTACCACTGAAAGAGAGTGAGCACTATCCCTGAGGAACGTGTCATTTTGGGAGAAGCAATTGGCAAACAAAATGCAGACAGCATACAATAGTAACTGTGGACTATTCCCCGGGGCATTCTAGAAGAGAGCTCAGAAAGGATTAGCAGGTTTATAATGAGGGATGAGTGGGAACAGAAAAATCCAGTCTCGTGGAAATGGGGATGAAGCTGCTGCTTGATTCCGAACTAGAAATATTAAAATTAAGGTATGCTTTAAATGGAAATATTAATTAAGACTCAGCCTTGAAATAAGAATACCATTAATGGTACGGCCAGCATACTTATGAATAAAATATCTGAATGGATTAGGTGACTTTCGAAAAATTCTTTTAAAAAATAAATTTAAATGACTTCTAAATAATTTGTGTGTGTGTGTTTGCCACACTGCCTGTGGAGGTCAGAGGACAGCTCGCAGGAAGGAGTTGGTTTTCTCTTTGCACCTAGCTTGTGGGTCTGGGGACTAGAACTCAGGTCGTCAGTTCTGTCATCAAGCTCCTTTACTTGATGAGCCATCTGGCCCAGCAAAAAAATTTTTTTAAACAGAAAAAAAATAGCTCAGAAAAGAATTTAACTACATAGTTCCTTCACGAAAGCTGTGAGACCCCAGGTCCTCAGATGAGGACACAAGAGAGAAACAGATTACATTTGTCTCTTCCTGAATGTCAGGAAGCAAAAAGAATCTAAGATGGTCATATAGAAGAACCACGATGCTTTTGTTTGGGTTGAATGCTGAAGGGCACTTCCGTGCTTAAGAAACCGTAAGTCTGTGACTCTACGAAGCCAGTGTGAAGCCTTCTTCAGGTGAGAAGTAGGCCGAGGAAGGTACCTAGCCTTCAAATAATGTCATAGGAGATCGCGGGAAAGGAATCATTTTCCTAGTGGAGCTAAAAAGCCCTGGGAAGAAAGCCTGAGTGGGGAAACATCCCACAGGGAGCCAGGCCCACTGCTGGAGGAGACTTCATGGTGAATGCCTGGAAGGCTCTGGATCTCCACAGACCATTGGCTTCGAATGTCCTTTATCTCCTCCCTCGCAGACTGGGAGGGCTGTGGTGGTATTCTGTGTGTGGAGGTGGCTGTCTGATGCTGTATTCTAGGCATGGGTAGACCCTTAAGTTACACCCAGACCTGTGGTAGGGATGGCACATATCATTTTGAGATTCCAGACTGGCAGCCTGATGCCCTGACTGATAGTCCACCCGATTTGCCTTCCCTGGGGGAGAGAATGGGTATGCTTTGTCTAGAAGGACACTGAGTGACATTTCTGGTGATTTTAAGATCACACTGTGCTAGATACATTCTCACAAATGGTTTCTGGCTTTCTTCTGGCCGGGCATAGGCATGGATTGTAGTCCCTGGCAGAGTACTCTCACGTGACAAGTCTGGACCGGTGGGTTACGGAAGGCATTTTATTTCTACTGTCAGACCCTCTTCGATCGGTCCATCAGCTCAGTCCGGAATGAGAGCAGAGGTGCCAGTCACTACGAGTGTGGTCCAATGAAAAATTGTAAACTCACTTAGAGCATAAGATTTTTGTTGTTGTTGTAACTTTATTGTAAACTCACTTAGAGCATAAGCTTTTTGTTGTTGTTGTAACTTTAATGTAAACTCACTTAGAGCATAAGATTTTTGTTGTTGTTGTAACTTTATTATTGCCTGGTTCTTGGGCGTGCGTTTTGCAAGCGACGCTGTCATGTCGTGGTGTCAAAAGGTTAGACCTGTTTAAGCCATGATGTTTGGAAGTGTAGGTGGTTCCAGGCTGAGGAGACACGCTCGGCCCTTTGTGAATGAGAGTGTGGCTCTCATCTGCTGGGATCTGTTTTATGTGTTTTGGTTTGTAAGTTTTCTCCTCAGAAATCTGCGCCATCTCAGCTTTCCCCGCTGCTGTTAACCATTCTCCAATTCCAGCCATGGCCTTTGCTGCCCCTCAGCCTTCTTCCTTCTGTCCCTGCGCTGCTGTCTCTGTATGTCTGAGTCTTATTCACTTTTTGCGTAACCCAAGGAATCATGGATAATATTCCAGCCCCCCCGTCTCTCCACTCCAAGAACAAGTTCTGAATTCAAACTCAAAGGTTACATCTAGTGTGAGCTTGTACATCTTGGCTAGTTTTTTATTCAGATTTCTGTTAGGAACTGTCCCTTTCCCAGGGTGAAGGTCACCAATGACTGTTTCTGCGGGAGTAGTCGATTGGTGATGGACTTCTGGTCTGAATGGTTGCTGTGTTAGTCTGAGGGCAGTGACCCTCAAGGACACAAGGAGGAGAAGAGCAAGTCTGTCTATTTCAGCAGCTGCTCTCGATAGAAGACCTTGGGCTTCTTATCCTTTCTAAGCCTTATCCTTCCCATTTGTGAAGTGAATGAATTTCCTAAAACTCTAAAAATCTCTCTTCAAACTCTGTGGCTAAGACAACAGGAGGTTATTCTTGCGGGCCTGTGGTTCAAATCAGGGTGATGGGCAGAAGCCCAGGGGTTGACAGTGTGCTTCACATCAGTGTGACGGGTGGAAGCCCAGGGGTTGATGGTGTGGTTCACATCAGGGTGACGGGTGGAAGCCCAGGGATTGACAGTGTGGTTCATATCAGGGTGATGGGCAGAAGCCCAGGGGTTGACAGTGTGGTTTATATCAGGGTGATGGGCAGAAGCCCAGGGGTTGACGGTGTGGTTCATATCAGGGTGAGGGGCAGAAGCCCAGGGGTTGACGGTGTGGTTCACATCAGGGTGATGGGTGGAAGCCCAGGGGTTGACGGTGTGGTTCATATCAGGGTGACGGGTGGAAGCCCAGGGGTTGATGGTGTGGCTCACATCAGGGTGACGGGTGNGTGACGGGTGGAAGCCCAGGGGTTGATGGTGTGGCTCACATCAGGGTGACGGGTGGAAGCCCAGGGGTTGACGGTGTGGTTCATATCAGGGTGACAGGCAGAAGCCCAGAGGTTGACGGTGTGGCTCATATCAGGGTGATGGGCAGAAGCCCAGAGGTTGACGGTGTGGCTCATATTAGGGTGATGGGCAGAAGCCCAGGGGTTGATGGTGTGTTTCATATCAGGGTGACGGGTGGAAGCCCAGGGGTTGACGGTGTGTCCTTTTGAAGATTCCATCTGATCTTTGCCTCTTTTCAGTGTTTGGTAGCTGCCAGCACTTCTTGAGGTGTAGACATTACCACTTAAGTATTTGTTGGACTCTGATGTTGCCTTCTCTTCTGAATCCTGAGCTCTCTCTGCTCTTTAACAAGGACATTTGTGATGGAGTTGGGACCCATCTGGATGGTCCAGACTTTTCTCCCTCAGCAAATCCTTACTTACATCTACTCTTGCAAGCAGAAAACTGTCATTTTCTTCTCAGGGAATGGTTATAGGTTTCTGGGATCATGACATGATATCTTTGTGTTGTGGTTACTCAGCCTTTGTACCAACTACCTACCATACATGAAATGAAACAATATATACAAACCAATCATTTATTATTACATGAATATACCTTATCTCTCCCAAAAGGTCATTTTAGGGTCCCATAGTCCCCATAAAAGGTGTTGCACAAAACTTAGCGAGTTTGTTGTTGGCTAGTCCTGCACTCAGGAGGCTGAGGCAGGGGCATTACTTGAGCCAAAGAATTTGAGTGCAGCCTAGAAAATAGAAAGTTATCCTGCCTCAAGAAAAAAAATGCAATAAGATGAAGTTAACGAAGGGGAGAAAACCCAAGAGCTATTGACCCCTCTTAGTAAACAAGGATCTCGGCAGTCAAGCGGCCAGGGAGTTATTGTGTTCAAAACTACCGTTGCAAAATAATAATAATAATAATAATGCTCGGGTGCTTGGAGAAACTGTAAAATAACTATTAGTCTTGATAAAAATTAAATGGGACATGGCACGCTTTGGCCATAGAGCCCTCTGATGTTTAACAGTACTTGAAAACAAAACAGAATTTTGCTTTTTCTATTTTCTTTTTCATGAGTGAGAAACAGGATCTTGTGCTAACGCAAGATTACTTATTTAAAAACGGTAATTTGTTGTGATCCTTTTGCCTGCGGGATGGTCAAAGGGCTCTTCAGATTTAGCACGTTACAAGAATCTCTCAGCCAGAAATAGCATTGTTCAGTGGAAGCACGGGAAGAATCCGACTTCGCTGGCTGCCGCTCCAAGCCAGGCCAGCACCTAGGCAAAGAGTTCTCGGTGTTCACCCCCCCCCCCTTCAGTCTCTCCTCTGCTGAGGTCTGCCATTAATCACCACTTGCCTGTCTGGAGATCTCCCACGGTTTGGTCACGGCTCCAAGGTCACAGGCTGTCATTAACATTGATCTGAAAAACAGAACCGAACAGCCTGACCGCTCCTCTGCTGCATTCCTAAACAAACTCACCCTAGATCCATAAATAAATAACACGGAACAGGGAGCAGCCCACGTCTTCCCTCCACAAGGGGCCACGTTGTTTAAAGTCGCTCAGTTGTGCCTCTCCCCAGGCAGCCACCACTGCCCGGAAGACAAAGGCCTCTCACATCCTCCCGGGTCGCCCTTTTGTTTTGTCTGCAGCAAATTGAGGAGAGCAGAAAAGCCCTCTACACCTGAGGCAAGCAGGCTGTGGCTAAAATAATGTGCAGTGGGGGCTCCCTGCTTGCCCCCCCCACTCCCCAGCTTAACCATAAGAAGGTGATCAGTCTATCACCCCGCGTGGCTGATGAATAAGCTTACTGATTTAACACTGATGACAAAGGACAGAGATCCACGCCACAGAGGTGAGACACATGCTGTGTAGGGTGCTCTTTTATGTTCACAGCTCCACAGAGCCAAGATTTCCCCGAGGGAGCCACACTGTGTCACTTGGGTTACTACCTGGCGGCCACCATGCTCTATTCACATTCTCAGAAAACAAACAAACAAGCCAACAAACCAAACCAAACCATCCCAGCTAAGGCATTCCTTAATCTTGCACTCTAAAACACAGGCACAACAAACGTGAATGAGGTTTTCCAGGGGTGGATTTAACTAAGATTCACACTGAACCATGGAAACACTGGAGATAACTCAAATCATTGATAGAGTGTATTATCAGATGTGGCAGGCGGGCGGAAGCTAAGGTGTACCTCTCAGCTAACAATAGGAGTGCATGGGGGAGAGTAACCGGCACAGGACCAGGAAGGAACCGGGAGGTGCGCCCGCTGGCTGCTTTTGGAAGAAAGAGTGTGTTGCGAAAGGTCAGAGGGCTGTCCTGCTGTCAGCTAGACTTTTAAACCCTGCTGGATCTCAATGTCTTGGAAACATGTCTGCTGCCCAGATGGCAGAGCAGGGCTGGAGTGGGCAGAGTCCCAGCTAACAATGGGTCATTCACGGCGAGCCAGGCAGCGCCAGCCTCAGCCACCCAGACCAGAGCACTATCCAAACACACCCTATGCTAAGCTTGTGCTAAGGGGGACAACTTGGCCTGGTGTTGGGCTCTGGTCCTCTGCAGCAGCATTTGGCAGTGCTGGCTTTTCCCCTGCTTCTGTCCTAGGGGCTTTCCTGGCTGAAGGATTGACTGCTGGCTGACAAAACCTTCACTGTGGCCTCAGAGGGGGACCCTATTCTTTTTATTTACAGACCAAAGCACGGAGAGATTAAGTAACAGTCTCAAGGAGAATCAAAGGTTCAGGGTTCAGTGTTTATCACAAAGGTACCAGACTGCACCACACTCTCTGAGGGTCTCATTTTAGGTTCTGTGAGTGCTGCTGGAAGCACGACTGTGGGTAACACCCCAGAGGTGTCTACTGCATAGGGAAGAGTCCCTGTGAGGCTGCCTACTCCGACAAATTGGGAGGATTACTTAGGTCCTGTTCAACCGATCATCTGACTTCTCCAGTGTACACAGGAAAAAGCGTGGCTAAAATGTCCAATAGTGCGAAGCGTACCCAAATGCGTGCTTTTTCTTACCGAAACACATCACGGTGGCTTTTGATGTTCCAGTCGTAGTCTCCTTTGCTGACAAGCTCAAAGAACTCAGTTCTCCTCCTGCAGGGAAATCAAATGAAAGAAGGGGAGAAACCCCTGGAATGAAATCTCTCAGTCTGTGCGGTGACATAAACACATTTGTGGAGAAAATATACGACCACCTGAACTCAGTAACTTAATATTTGAAACCACGAGGCTAAAGAACTATCAAAATAAATCACTTGAAAATGTTGAGACATCAAGAGGAAGCTGCAATCGTGTCTAAATGTACTTACAACAAAGGACAGTATAGATCCATGAAAGGGACCACAGTGCAGCCAGTGTGCAGTCAGCCACCGTGACACTGGAGTCAGAGGAAGCAGGCAAGGACAGACGAAAAGCAGGCGACTTCAGAATGCTCTCTCATCACCCCACACGGGAAACTCAAGACAAGACAAACTCCCTGGCGGTAAATTCAAGATGAAGGTTTGTTTTCCAGCTCAGAAGAATAACAACTTCGCCACCTCGGTGTTTAAGTTCACAGGGTACAGGGTCAAGCAGTAGCTATGTCTAAACTGTAGCTCATTTGTCTACTTGCTGTACTTGCCTGCAGGAAGTTACTGAAGCCTTTGGCGCCTCAGTTTCCCGAGGTACAATTTGGGTATTTCATGTGCTGACTCACAGACTTACTGGGAGGATTAAAGGAGACGGCTGGCGTGTATGAGCAAGTAGCACAACGCATAGATGTTTTAAGTGTTTTACACACACACACACACACACACACACACACACACACACACCATGCCTATGCCTATGCATCTCCAGATGGATGGAAAGGACAAAGGAGGTATATATCTTAAAGTTATGAATATAGGGAAATTCATTCTTTGTTTTGAAACCTTACACAACCTGTCATTTTTGTCACGACAGAGAGAGAGAGAACTGAGTGCGGACATCATGAGCATTCTAAGAATCAGTCCCCAAGTTTTCACCCTCTTGGCATTTACTGACGAGAGTACTCTAAAGACAGGGACAAGTGTCTTTTCAAAGTGCCTCTCAGCCCACAGCTGTCTCGATATTGCTCACCAACAGGTTCCCCGGCTCAAGCAAAGCTGGCCACCACACAGCTCTCTTGGACGCCACACCCTTTGGAGGGTCTGAGATAAAAGCTTGCTTAAACTTATTTAACTACAGAGTCCCATACGGTGCAGACATTTTAAGAACTACACACTGGAAAGGATCAGCAGGGTGTACCAATCACACTGGCCACCAGGGCAGGGTCTTAGCAATGACCCGTAGATGTTTGAATGGCAAAGACAAGATGTTGAGAACAGCTCCCCTGCATCTGCCTGGGATGCTCAGAGAAGCTGACCAAGTTTCCTTGTCCACCGGTGAGAGTGACTGCTCAGTTCACATGAAAGGGAGCAAGCCTGGAAGACAACGAGCAGCTCACACCCTTACTCCACATAACAGAGGCTCAGGCTCTCTCTCTCTCCAAGTGGATACAGACAAGGGTCTACTTCAGGTGGGATAATCCCCAAGACACTCCCGTAGCCATGATTAGAGAGGGCACTGAGGAAGGAACCAGGCACTCCTGCGTCTTCTGCTGGGCAGGTGCCTTCAGTCCTTACTTTGCACAGCACCCCGTCTTTTTCATTTGCCCGCGTCCTTCCAAGACAGAAAAGGAGGTAGCTGAGTGGCAAGCCGAGTCCCAGGCTTGGACTCACCTTGCCCCGGACTGGGACTTGCTAATGTGACTTCACGCTGCTCAGACTCAGGGTCCAGCTTTCTGGGGGAGGATTTGAGGTAAGGGATGCTAAATTTTTGGCACTGGTGGATCCTCATTGCCTTATTGCCGTGGTTAAAATAAAAACGACATGGTCAGTCTTACTGCTGGCAGCGTTCTTGAGATGCGTGATACGTCGTCATGGAGACTGAAGCATTTATCCAGGGCTTTCCTTTCACAGAGTAGAAGTTCGTCTTCTTTTTCATTTTTCTGGAGCAGAAAGTTAGGTCCAACAGGTATTTATGAGGTACTTACTCACTTTTATCCTCTGGATACTCAGCCTTACGGACATAAGACAAGTGCTATTTTGGAAATGTTTAAAAGTTATCTGGGACAACCACTAAAGAAATAGTTAAGTCCTCTTTAAACGTGGCACTGTGGTGGAGCCAATCATCTTGAGACTGGAGTGAGGTGAGGGAGGCCCACCACAGCATTTAAATGGGAGTCAGAGAGCTCAGTACAGGGAGCGGATGGAGAGATGGCTCCAACAACATTTGCAGAGGATCCATGTTGAGAAGCTCACAACCATCTGCAGGACATCCCATACCCTTTTCTGGAGTCTGTGGGCATTCAAAATTATGTGCATGCGTGCACACACACAAAATTTAAAACAAAGCAAATCTTATTCAATGAAGGTCAAGTCAAAATAAGTACTATTTTAGTACAGTATTATAAAAATCAAAATAGATGCAGAACCATAACAAATAAAATGGCAGAATTCTAAAGAAAGATGCACTTTGGCCCTTTGTCTGTGCGACTCGGGCTGTGTCACTTGTTCCACCCGCGATGCAGATGACACTTGTTGGCCCCTTCCTGGGTTTCTATGGGACTTTCTTCACCTACTGTCCACATGGCCAACCTTGGAAAGTTACTTAACCTCTCTGGGCTTAACTTTTCTGTTCGGAAAAGAATAAACAGAGTGAACTCTAGTTTGTATGTTTGTTGGTGGATTTCATAAACTCCTTTGTGCAAAACACTGAGCAGAGTGCTGGTCAAAAGCCGATGCCTAGGAGGGACAGGTTGTGGCTCTGGAGCTGGTCAAAAGTTGATAACCCGGAAGGCCAGGTTGTGGCTCTGGAGCTCAGGAACGTTTAAGTAGCTCCCATAGCTGGCGTGTCAGCTGTGACCCAGAAGGAAGGGTCGGAACAGCAGCTGCCCCAGCAGCTAAGAGCATTCTCCTGAGAGCACAGAGTGATGCACTCAGCTTGGAGGAGCATGGAGGATCATGGGAGGTTTGCTGGAAGGGCCTGTCAGTCAACCTCTGGAGCATCACACTCACGTGGGTCTCCATTTCAATCTGAATTGTTCCAAGAGAGCAGCAGAATGCAAGCTTCTTGAGAACAGAGCTCTAGTCCATTATTCTTTACTCCTCTGGTTCCGGTGTCTGCAACAGTGCCTCGTACACAGTAAGGGCTAAATAAATATATGTTACATTGGTAAATAAATGGAAAAATACTAACTCAAAAAAATCTATTCATATTTTACAATTGTTCTCCTTCCATTGGTTTTATCTGGGCTCTGGTTGCTGTGCTAGGGCTTCATGGCCACCCTTGAGAGCTTTAAAACAGTGTAAGATTTACCCAAGAAAAGTCCGATCAGATCTTCCAGCCTGGACTCTAACTGGAGAGCACAGAACGTTGTTTGAAGGAAGAGCACAGTAAGCCAGGCCTGGTGTCCTAGGCCTTTCAGCCCAGCCACGGGGGAGGCTGAAGCAGAAGGACTGTGAGTTCAAGGCCTCCCTAGGTTACGTAGCAAGTTCAAGGTCACCCTGGGCAACTTATAGAGAACTTTTCTTTAAAAAATGCCAAGAAGAAAAGGGCTTGGGAGTGACCTAGCATGCGCTCCAGCACTGTGGGGGAAAATGTTCTGCGGAAGGGAAGTGCCATCTTCGATACAGAGTGGAGGTATATTGTGGAGCTGGCTACATCATTGCAAGAAAAACCCCCTTCTATTCTTTATTGTTTGAGAATTTCATACAATCATATAATGCGATTTGAGAAACATTCATCCCCAATTCTTTTCAATTCTTCCTCTAGTCCTCCCACCACCTTTCAAATCCTCTTTCAAACAGTTAATAAAAACTTGCTGCCTAGCCTGGCAAACTGAGTTGGAGCCCCCGAGCCTACATGGCGGAAGAAGAAAACTGACTCTTGCAAGTTGTCCTCTGACCTTCACGGCATGCTGTACCGTCTGTTCCCTCCACGCCCACTTAAGTATGCAAACACTAACAGCCCCAGATCTCTGGTGTGCAAATGAGTAGCATCATCTGAACAAATTCTCCAATGATAAAACGTTTAATAGTTAGAGCTTCAAGAGAGAAAGTCTTAGAATCACCAAAACCAGACTCAGTCCTGGGATTAAAATGACATTAACAGAGCTAGCTTCCATCATGTTGGGAAGAAAGGGAACATTTTCTATCCCAAAGGATGGTGGGTAGAAGAGGGAGCTGAGAGATCTTTTCATAGGACTTAAAAATGTAGCATATTAATTCGATGTTTCTCCATGGCCAAAATGGAACTACTTCTTGACAGACTGCACTTTCTCTGCCCTCCTAAACTTTGGCTATAATGTCCAAAGATAAAAGAAAAATATTCTTTGCAAGTTAAACCTGAGAAGTCGAGGGCTGGACTGTATAATAGAGCCTGTGTCTAGCATGCACCAGGCCCTGGGTTGGAGACCCTTGGCTTGATTTTCAGCACCACAAACATACCACCATAGAACACGAGAATGGTTTTAAACATCTGGGAGAGGTCTGCTCTAATTCTCCCACTGTTCAGTTGAGGAAATTCAAGATGAAGGAAAGGCCAGTTATTTCCCCAGAGTCTCAGGGCAGTTATATACAAACCTAGAGTGTTAAAAGTTCTCAGTCCCCCCTCTCTGTCTAGGGAAGTCTCTACAACTGAGGTCTAACAGTCTGTTGGGACCAGGTAGCCCTTGGTGTTGTGGGTTTATGCTCAGTCTCAGCTGCCAGGCTTTAGGGAAGATGATGAGATCATAGGATGCTGGGTCTAGACAGTACCAATCCTGAGAGACACTTCTATCACCAGCAGGATGGAGAAGGGAGACTCTAAAGGGGGCTGCGGCTGTCCTATGTCAGGTGGTTGACAGCTGTAGGTGCTGTATTTCTGCCCCCTCTCTCTATGTGACGATGATAACAGAGCAGTGTGGGAAATTCACTGTGTATTTGGGGGATGAGTTTAAACCCCCCCCCCCATGCCTGGCCCTCTCAGCAGCTATAGGTATCTGTGCATATAGATGGCACAGTCAGTGGAAACGCCCAGGAACGAGAGACTGTTAAAATGAATATTTAAAAACCCACAAAACTATATAATACCCTTGGATCCGGACTTCTTTGTCACGGGGAACTATGTCGTTAACTTCTCAGGCAGATCATTGGGAACCTTGGCTCTCAAGGATGATGCCAAGTGCCCTAGCTAGTGAAAAGCAACTTACTGGAAAATCTCATTTATAATCAGATGTTTTATTCGGCTTTTATTCTGCTCTACTGACATATGTGCCACTCAGAAAAATAGCAGTCTTTAAAACAAGGCATCATTCGAACAGAACTACTAAAATCACCCTCAAAAATAATCCCAGACATTGCCCATTCAGCATCCGTCACCGCACTGAGAGCTTCCCTGGTTTGTGGTTTATCCTCACGGCATTTACAAAATGAGAGATCGTCATTTCTGTGTACATTTTTACCAGGATTTTTATGTAAATTTTTATATTTACAAACTATAGACTATGTACACGTGTAATATTATGTACAAATATCATGTTTAGGTAATGCCTTTGGATCTTCAGGAAGTCCACGGAGATTAGGAGGTTCTGTTGGAAGGGTCATGAAAGTGGCACGAGTGGGTAGATGGCAGGATGACACCTCTCCTTACCGTGTTCTCCCAGGAAAACCATATATCTACAGTTCATCTCAACTGCAGATCCGTGGACTGGTGTGGTGGGGCGGTGGTTAAGAGCACACTTGCTGCTCAATCAGATGACATCACTCACTTAACAAGCTGGGTGTCCCACAGATGCCTGTGACTCCAGCTCCAAGAGATAAGGCATCCTCTAGTGGCCTCTACCTAAACACACATCAGCTGCACACACGTTTGCTCACACACACACTGTGTACACACACCACGCACGTATCAGTTGGTCAATTAACCAATCAACCATTACATTTTAGATAAAATGAATCTCTTAAAATGTGGATCCTGAAAAGATTTCTGGACTTCGGCAAAACATCTTGGAAAGGGGACTAGAAAAGCAAAAGGTAGGTGACAATTTCAGTGGTTATAACTAAAGGACAAGGCTGCTAATTTTATTGTTTTCTTTTTGAGTCAGGGGTCTCAATACATAGCCCACACTGGCCTCAAACCTGAGATTGCCCTGCCCTGGCCTTCTGAGGTCACAGGTGTGTATCACTGCACCTCGAGTATGTTTAATTTTTTTGTTTTTTTGGTTTTTTTGAGACAGGGTTTCTCTGTGGCTTTGGAGCCTGTGCTGGAACTAGCTCTTGTAGACCAGGCTGGTCTCGAACTCACAAAGATCCGCCTGCCTCTGCCTCGTGAGTGCTGGGATTAAAGGCATGCGCCACCACCGCCCGGCGAGTATCTTTAATTTTTAAGTGAATTTTCTCTTCGGTTTAAACTAGCACTAGGCCCTGTAAGATCCCAGATGACATCACATGTTTGGTACTGTAGAGCTGTCGATACTATGAGTAAATCGGCATAGCACAGCAAGTCAAAGGACTACAATTACTCTAAATGTTGAAAAGTTGGAAGATGATATATCACAAGAACCCAGCAGTTCGACCAAATCACAATCGCAAGACAAAGAAATGCAACGGTGGGGCGTGCTCCAGTCACTGCGTGGGGCTGTGCGCCTTTTCCTCTCTTCCCCATGGGGATCTGGGTCCCTAGGTAAGAGCCACACTTTACCTGCTTACATATTCTCAGTGAGCATCACAATGCCTGGCATAAAGACAGCATCATGGTTGGGACTTCCCAATTTTTTTTTTTGTTGTTGTTGTTTTTGTTTTTCTCGAGACTGGGTTTCTCTGTGGCTTTGGAGCCTATCCTGGAACTAGCTCTTGTAGACCAGGCTGGTCTTGAACTCACAGAGATCCGCCTGCCTCTGCCTTCCGAGTACTGGGATTAAAGGTGTGCACCACCACCACCCGGCAAGGACTTCCCAATTTTTATCGCATCATCCTATTGTCGGAAAGGGGATAAGTCTGGGAGCTATCTAATGGCCGTTTGAAATAGATCAGGAACTCCTAAAATCTTTGCCTGTCCACCTACCGCAGGCCCCCTGCCCTAACACTGGAAGCATTTTCGTGGAATAACGCATCAGGCTCTGTCAAAATACAAGAATGTTTGAGAGACAGCAATGGGTTAAGCTCCACTGGTCACTACCATCTTCTTGTTCATCAGTCTCTTCTTTCCTGTCCTGTGGCTGAATACAGGCAACTGTGGGGGCTGAAAGCACAGAACACAGTGGGGTCTTAATAAACACTCACTGCATGATTAATGAGTGAATATTTCTGTCTGGATAGCAGTAGCAATATTTGTTGAAATCATGCTGTATATTTTAATAATTTATCTTGATATTACTGCAATTTTTCAAAGGACGGTTAAACTATTCTTCTAAACAATCCAGAGTCATTTAGTCCATACGACTGTCACCGGATGCTTTTGAGACGTGCTCCTAACTGCACCCATTTGTAAGGACAGTGGCACAGAAACCATTCGTTTGGACATCTCCCATACTTGCTGATGAAAGGTGTTGGTAGGACACAAGAGGAAGTGGCAATTTTCAGACCAAAGAGTCATCTGGTTAATTTATAGAACCAATCTGAAAAGCACTGGGCACCTGAGTGACTGCATAAAAATCTGAATTGTTTAGTAATTTCCAGTTTAAATAATAGTCTGAGGCAATTATTTAGCTATTTGTCACGGAGATCTGTCAGAGCACATGTGATGAGGTAACTATTCTCTGTAAGCCTGGGCACCCCTGTCGGGTGGCATGGCCACAGAAAGTCAGCAACCCTGTCTGTAAGTTAATATGGGAAACCAAAGTCAAAATGTTGATATTTGGGGAACTCATTATGCCAGGCAGTGTGTCGAGTTTAAGGGCTCCAAGAGTTAGCTACAGAGAAAGGTGCGTCGCTTCCACGGTGACGAAGGTGCTATATGGCCTGCGGAGGGAGGAAAGCCATCAACTCGGTGAGCTACAATAACGACCAGCCTGGCGAAATGTACCCATCGACGCCATAGTGGCACGGATGTTATGGAATTAACCAGCGACTCTTTGGATTTAAGGCCTGCTCCACAGCAGGAAGCTCACGCCTGGTAGTGTAAACTTGGCCAAGGACCTAAGGCCAGGGAGGTTTAATGCTCTAGAGGAGAATCTACTACGATTATTTTGCTAATTGGACATAGAATCACTCTGGGAGGTAGAGTGGGCCGGCACCCGTGTTTGACTCCTAAGCATAGGTAGGCTGGGGTTACTACTGTAACTATGTGTTCCAAGGACTGGGCCTTAGTTTCCCTTCATTACTCTTAAACTACGAATCAAATAACGACAGAGAGAATGGCAGAAGGGTTAACTCAGTCTGGAATCCAACTGCTTGTCCAAATTAACATGGGAAACAATTTACTGACGCTCTCCGGTCCTCAGCTTCCCCATGCCTACCTACTAGGACGCTAACAAGGTTATCTTATCTAATGGGCTCAGGAAGTAAGGGCAGCTGAGGCCGTGCCTGATCATCTGAGTTTGATTTCTCAGACCCACATCGTGGAAGAAGAGAATGGACCACTCCAAGTTGTTCTCTGACCTCCTTGCAGGCACCGTAGCACCCACGCACCCACACAGATGCACCTGTGTGTGGGTGCGCAAGCATGCACACACACACACACACACACACGAAATAAAAACGTAACAACACGCTTTATCTTTCAAAAGACTACCTGTCTCCTCCGACTGCTTCTAGAGTTAAATAGGCCATGTGTATGCCTAGCTCCTATGTGACAACTGGGGACATGGCACTTGCTGTCTTCATTACTAATTGCTGACAAGAGCTCATCTTTGCTGGCTGGAAACAGTACAAGTACCGCGGGGCATCGGTAACATCTCTGGAGTTTTAGCATTTGCGACTGTAGATCTCCCTCTCTCTGCCCATGCCAGTGTCATCTTTTATGGTGCGTGTTTTATGAAGTTTCTGGCTGAATGATTTCTTTTTTATAAAGTGTTTTAAATTACCAGAGCTCTTCCCTATAGGTAATCTCCGTTGACTGTCACACTGAGCCCCTAGCAAATGGGCCTGAGTAAAACGTCCCAAATCTTATTTCTGATGAGAAAACCAAGGTGGAGAAAGGTTAAAGTGAGTGATTCTCTCAAAGTCACGAGGCTGGCTCCTGACGCAGATCTAATTTCTGCTTGTGCTGGCGAAAAGACTATTTAATTAGAGAAGAATTATTCGACGGAGGACTCGGAAGCAGGCACAGGAAGTCAATTACCGAAACACCGATCAGCAAGAGCAGAGTTTTCGTGAGTTGAAAAGTCAGACTGATTAACCCGGAAGTAGGGTGAGAAGCTAGCTGCCCACACCTAGGATTTCACCTGCTCGTTCTTGTGCCGCGGTCCCATGGGTCTGTTTCTGTGTTGCTTGTGGTATACGGGCACGAGGATACCCAACGCCACTGGAAATGAAATCATGAGTCTTGTGGTTGCTTGGGTGTCTGTACAATTCTATGGATAGACATGTTTCCCTTTCTGGATCATGACAGGAATCCTTGCCCCTAAGGATGAGCTGTGAAGCCTTCTCAAAAGGTGAAATCCACTTCCTGTCCATTTGCCCATTTTTGGAGTGTCTTTCTCCTTCCTAGAGTGGCTTCCTTTATAGTTTGATCAATCCTACCATTTTTTTTTATTTTTACATTATTTTTTCTATATAGCCCAGCTGTCTTCAAGTTCACTTTTTTTTTTGACGTTTCCTGAAAATAATGATTTATTATACATTCAGCTATTTACAGAGATGGTCTGTCTTCAAGTTCACTTTACTCCAGCCTCCTAAGGGCTGGGATCATGGGCCTGTGACACCACACCTGCGTCAACCACGAAGTCTGATTCGAGCAGTCAGGGACGAAGAACAAATGGTAACTAGACCTCTAGAATCAGTCCAAGGGGACCCCTTGTATCCTCTTGGCCCTACCATTCTCCAGCTGTTGCTAGGGCAACCGATATCAGAACTTCTGTCACTGTGGCCCTGTGCAGGGCTTCCTATGTCCTGGGCATGCTTGGACTCCTCATGTGTGGGCCTGAAGGCACTTGTGGGAATTTCCAGGCCCCGAGGCATACGACTTGGAAAGGCACAGGAGTTTGTGCGGTTTGGGGCAAATTTAGGCTCATTAGGAGGGAGGCTGGAGGCCAATTTGGAAACACAGCCTATGGGATGTTTCAGGTGATCCCTTTAGGTTCCAGCGCAGCTGACCGTTGTGGTGGCCAACAAGGGTTACAGCCTCACAGGAGCTTCCCGGACCCAGCTCTTCACCCCACTCTTATCTTTGGTGCCATTTTCAAAATTAAATTAAATGAATGCAGGCCTTTGCCTCCAACTGCATTTTGGGAAAGAGCTTAGGGGACCCAAGTTAGTTAATCGGTTGAGCTCATTGACATCCCCTAAGCTGGGTCGATGTTGCTGTAGAATGTGCTACATTCAGATGGAACTGTTTCTTGACTCATCTATTAGAGAAAGAAAGTGGTGGTTGTGGGAAATGCCCTGCAACAGGGAGTATGGATTCAGATTTTGCCAATAATTCCTTTTGTGACCCAAGCAATACCATTCAACCAACGATGCCTGATATGCAAAAGAGAGGGGACGAAGTGGGTGTTGGCATCTACATGTCGTCCAGTTCCCCGACTGTACACTGTTGAAATAGAAGCCCCTGGGTAGCTGTGTATATAGTCGCTGTTTCTCCCTCATTAACCTGAGGGATTGTTTGGACGGGAAATACGGCCATACTTTCATACAACTTTAGACCAGCGTGCGGATCAGCCCCCTGGAGCTCTGGATTAGAGACTGAGCCATTCAGAACCTCACAAACAATCATGCTGGCAGAAGGAGCAAGGCACTTCTGTGGGCGTCAGCAAACATGAGCCGGGGCTGCAGCGTCAAGATAAGAGCAGAGTAATGAGCAAAGGACTCACAACCAACTTCCCTGACTGTGTCCCCGCGGCAGTCAGTGATGCCTCACATCCCGGATGGAACTTGATAAATGGACACCAGGAGCTGAGGGTGGCTTGCCGCCTCTTTGTCCCTTTAAGAGTTACTTGGAAACTTGGTTTAGAAAATGCTTCTATTTTGAAAACAAAAAATACAAGATCTTGCAAGTGCCAGACAGGAAAAAAATAAAACAAAACAACTACAAAAAAAAAAAAACAAAACAAACTTCAAACCCAAAAAAACTCGTACCATGGATTTCTCATAAATTCTAATCCAGGAGCATCAGTCTAGAAAAAGATGGAGGCCATGATAGTGAAGGTAGCCTGGGGCCACAGAACGTGTGGAATAAGTAGATTGTAAAGCAATGAGGGCCACCGCCACCTCTCATAAGATGTTTAATATATGTACAGTACGTTATCGCCACTCTACACATGAAGGAAGGCATCTCAGAGGGAAGCGTCATGTTTGATGACATAGAGCTAGCTAGTAACAGAGCCTGGGGCTTCTAAAATATACATTTTTATTTTAATTAATACTGTTTTTGTTGGGCTGGGGAGATAATAAAGTATGTATCACACAAGCATGGAAAACTGAGTTCAGGCCCCAGGCCCCATATTATGAAGCGAGGCGTGGTGAGGCTCACTTGCAATCTTGAAGCTAAAGAGAGAGGGGATCCTGGGGCTTGCCGGCCAGCCAGTCTAGCTTACTTGGTAAGTTCAAGCCAATAAGAGACCCTGTCTCAACAGACAAGGTGGACAGCACACAGTATATAAGATTCTTTAAAATTTCTTTTACATTTATTGTGTGTGTGTGTG
>JAQHUG010000038.1:10058666-10099089 GCA_028555095.1 Dicrostonyx torquatus | reverse complement strand
ACACACACACACACCAGTTGTTTATTATGACTTTGAAGCTGACAGCTTTGGGCATGTGGTTTATAGACCCCCTAAAAACTTCAGAGTGATTGGGTTCTGGGCTTTCATTTGAGAGAATCCAGAGTCTTGGTTCCTCTCATTGGACCCCTCTGTTTGAGACCTGCTTCTCCTCCCCAGAGCAGAACCCCCATTTTTCATGACGCACAAGCTGGCTCCCAGTGGGAGAGGTCTTCTCAGTGCTCTGTAAACCGACTAGAGGGCAATGTCCTTGTCTAAGACTTGAGCGCCACCAGCCAGGCACTGGGCTGAGCTCCTGGGGTTCAGTGGAGGAGAGGAGAAGTGGAGGAGAGGAGGAGGTATCATACCAGCAAGGGAGATCAAGATGATGGGGAAAACCACAGAGACAGCTGACCCGAGCTAGGGGGAGCTCATGACCTCTGGACTGACATCTGGAGAACTGCATGGGACCGAACTAGGCCCTCTGACTGTGGGTGACAGTTACATGGCTTGATCTGTTGGGAGGGCCCCTGGCAGTCCGACCAGGACTTATCCTGGGTGCATGAACTGGCTTTTTGGAGCCTGTTCCCTATAGAGGGATACCTTGCTCAGCCTTGATGCAGCGGAGAGAGTCTTGGTCCTGCCTCAGCTGGGTATTCCAGACTTTGTTGATTCCCTAAGGGAGGCCTTACCCGCTCTGAGGAGTGGATGGGGTTGGGGTGAGGGGAGGAGGGGGAGGCAGGAGAAGGGAAAGAGAACTGGGGTTGGTTTATGAAATGAAAAAAAAATGTAAACCCAAAAAAAAAAAAAGAAGAAGAAGAAAGAAAGAAAAAAAGGAAAAGATTTGAGCACCATGTCCACCTTTCATGGCGTTTTTGGGAGCAAAGCTTGACCAAAGCTCTGCCGAGTGGCTGCTCCTCAGTGCCCTCCTCCTCTGACAGCCCTGCCTCTTATGGCTACCCAGCTGGGTCATCTACCACCTCACTCAGCCACCTCCACAGACTACTCTTGTCAGTTGTGGTGTGCCCTCTCCTTTTATATTTAACCCTTTAAAGACATGACATATCATGAGAATTCCAAGGAGGAGGGAGAGTGAATGTTCAGGTCACCAGGCTTAATGGCAATGGCAGAAGGAAATGTAAATCCAGGCCAAAAATAATCTCAGCCTTTACTCCTTCCACTGTCCCGTGCAATAATCCATCTAGCGAAATTCAGTAATAAATGCCTGAGGCGTGGACGGCCCATTGTCTACACCAGTATCCCTTCTTCCTCTCTTCAGTGTTACTACACCTCTAAGATTATCCAAAACAAGGTCTTCCTTCCCCTACATTTCCCCGATGCTAGATGTAGCCACGAACCAAATGCTGATGAGTGAAATGCAGGCGGAAGTATTAAGTGGCGGCTTCCAGAGCGCCTTGGAAGATGGCCTGAGCTACCGCTGGCCTTTATCCCATCTTCTTGTTGACCTGAAGGTGAGCAGTCCCGCTGGGACTTGAGCAATTGTCCCTGACTAACAGGTAGAAACTGACATCATAGGAAGAGAGAAGAGACCTGGTCTGTGAGGACTTCATTGGCAACCACACCAGCGGCAGGTTGTGGGTCTCTGTGCTTCCTGCATGCAGCCGAGATCTGCTCTTTGGGTTTTCTTTTTCCTACCACTGAACCTAATTGTAATTGATGTGGTGTCAAGGTCTTGTAAGACTTGAAAGGGAAAAATGGTAAAAGAGACGAACCCTAAAGGGCGAGTCAGTTCCGACAGAGGGTGGAGCAGGCGTGGGAATCGGATTCTACGTAGGAATGATGATATTGCTGTGATTGTGGTGTAAGGGACATGGCATTGTTTCAGAGGATAATTTGTAGTCAGGTATGGTCAAGGCAGACAGATGCTATAAGGGAGAACTGAAAGATAATAATGCAAGGAGAAAAGTGAAATGGCTCAATGGTTAAGACTGCATTCTTCATATAGAAGACTAGAGTTAGGTTTCCAGCACCTCTGTCTCGTGACTCACAGCTGCCTGTAACTGCAGGTCCAGAGAATTTGACATCTGCTTCTTGTCTCCAGGCCCACAACACTCATTTCCATGAACCCCCCCATATATATATGTAATTAAAAAAACAAAAATCTTTTTTTTCTTTTTCTTTTTCTTTCTTTCTTTCTTTCTTTCTTTTTTTTTTTTTTGGGTTTTTCGAGATAGGGTTTCTCTGTGGCTTTGGAGCCTGCGCTGGAACTAGCTCTTGTAGACCAGGCTGGTCTCGAACTCACAAAGATCTGCCTGCCTCTGCCTCCCGAGTGCTAGGATTAAAGGCGTGCGCCACCACCGCCCGGCCGAACATCTTTTTTTTTTTTTTTAAAAGAATGGAAAATAGAGAGGGGGCAACAAGGAAGGGTTTTGCCTGTCAAGCTAAGTTGAAGGTTTCCTTAACAACTGGATGGATGGAAGGCGGGGATCCGTGTCCACAATGCGGGGAGTTAGAATGAAGCATTTCAGACCCCCTCTCTGCAGCCAACCTACATCAGGGTAATACAGACAAGAGGTCAGGAAGACAACCTCAGTAGAGAGAACAGAGATGAGCATAGTTCGTCATCACCATCAGCACCATTACAGAAACAAATACATAGACATAGCCATCGTAGGCAGCATATGAATATCCCAGGTAGCACTTGGCCTCAAGAGTCGTGAGATCCGAAGAAGGTTCATCAGCATAAGGAAGATTTCAAACTTGTCACTATTGTCCTGAATTTTTGGAGTGCGTACACCATCCTAATGAGCTTAGTTTAGCTGAGGAAAGCACTGATAGCAAAGCTGGAATAATGTAATGCAACATTCAGTATGGGCCGAGATGTTAATTAAAGATGGAGTGTTAGTACCCATCTGTCAAATAGACCAAGCTCCAATACCTACTCAAAGTACAGCGTGAGGTCTGTGGCTAGTATCGACTGCTTCAGAAGCTGCATGAGGTCGCTGTATTCCTTGGAGGACAAGTTAGCGAAGATGTTGTGACCCTGCAATGAGAAGGCAGAAAGTCACAAAACACACCATTCCAAACCTGGAGTTGATGACGGCAGGTTCTTTAAAAACCTACATTTTAAAACCGATCAGACAATGAACAAAATTTAAAGTTTGGTAAAGGTTTTCGCTTTTTTTTTTTTTTTTAAAAATAGATTCATTTTCATTTCTATCTTTGTGTGTGGATGTACGGATGGATTGCGGATCCATGGAGGTGTGTGCAGGTACCCACTGAGACTAGGGGAGGGCATCAGATCTTCTCCAGTGGAAGATACAGGTGGTTGTGAGGTACCTGACTCGGGTGCTTGGAGCAGAACTCAGGTCCACTGGAAGAGCAGCAAGCGTTCTTAATTGTGAGCCCTCACCTTCTCTCCAACCCAAAGCTTAATAAAAGATTTACAAATACAAACAGACGTCCTGGTGCCCAGCAAAGCCAGAACGTGAGCTGCTTCAGGGGAGGTCCACCAAGGAGCATGTTATTATCTTCTCAGCGCGGACACGAACTCTGAAACTGTGAACACGCGTTATGATGGATAGAGAAGTACGGAGTGGAGAAGTGAGCGAAACGCATGGGAATCTTTCTGATCCCCAAAGAAGTACTGCTGCTACTAAGGAAGATTTAGCTGGCAATCTAGAAACACTAGCTGTGGTGACACGTGACTTTGAGAAAGAGCAAAAGACATTAGACTATGGTGTCTCAATGGGGGAGGTTTACACAATAGAAGCGTTGGGAGCAAAGAGACATTTTGAACGGTCGTGACTGCCTGGGACACTACTAACTTTTAATACCTTTACTAGGAGAAGCTAGGACGTCGCAAACAACCTTCAGTGAACAGGGGACACCACTCAGAGCCCTAGCTCCCTGTGAAGTGAGGGACCCTGCACTGAGCTGTACGTTGCTGTGGTAACACGTGTGCTGGATTAAGTTCTCAGCACTGGGAGACTGCTGAACAGCGAGAATGGGGAAGCCATTATCTGGGTGCAGAGGGGCTCTAACGAGGACATCTACCAGACAAAGGTTGCAATACAACTTCACCTCCATGCTACTAGAGAACATTCTTGTTTCATCTAGAAGACTCACTTGGCAGCCCCAGGGCTTGCTGTTAGCAAGGTGGGAAACCCTTCACCAACGTGACCATCCTTTACTCCACGCATTTGCCGAATCAGAATTTCTTTTTGTCTGTTTTTCTTAGCATGAACTATGAACTCATAGGCACGTGACCCGGAAGCTGGATCAATTTGAACCTAGAACTGAGAGCCAAAGGATGGTGGGGAAGAAAAGGGGCAAAAGACTTCTCAAGAAGAAACTCTTTTCCACAAGAGGTAAATTATCCAGGGGGCCAGAATATCAATTAGCAATTTCATTTGAATCAAGCATCAGGTAATAATCTGCTTCGCTGAGCTGATTTATTTCTTCAGGCAAACCCTCCCCTCCTGACTACAGGGTGTTGGCTCCACCTGGGACCAAGTCCAATACTAATAGTCATTTTAAATGAACTCTTCTAGGCCTCTAATTCAGCGATTAAGAGGACAAAGAATTCGAGGAAGGCTGGACCAGGATTTTTTTTTTCCCTTCTATTTTGCCTGAGCATCCCCTCATGGGACAGTTACAAGCAAGCATTCTGGAGCCTGGGGAAAAGTAGTTTACAACGTTTGGGGAAATGATCACCTGGATTCAGCACTGTCACTTGGGGAAAGCAAGGCAGCCTTAGGAGCGAGGCTGAGTAGAAGCTTGCCTTCAGACAAGGGAACTCACCTGCATTTGTGCTGGTTATGCCATGACGTGCCTTTTCCTGCTTTTAATGGCAAATAGCGTTGTTCTTGGGGAGTACAAAGCCAGCCAAATCAGCTTTCACTTATAAAAGTTAGTTTGCCCCAGGGCATCATTGAATACCAAATTAACCTTGAACAGCACCTCAGGGTTTGAGCCCTAAATGGAAATGAGTCTCTCGCAAATACTGTGAGAGACTAGGTCTTAGGGAAACAGCCCAAGGTGTAGGGAACCAGCAAGAACGGCATGGATGGGAAATTCAGGGGTAGAGAAAGAAAGGCTTGGGGCTAGATTCTTCAAGACCTCTAAGCTCTGTACGTCTGTGTAAATCAGAACATGGGATAGGCATGACATGGACTTGGGGCCTGAGACTCGTTGTCCGCTTCTGTGTTCACTGGTCATTGTCACTGGGAAGAAACTGTGGGAAGACCTGAACCTAAGGGCGCCGGGCTGTTTATGATCCCCATGATTACAAAGGTGGCTTTCTGGAGTCAGAGGTAGGGACACATCCCATTTTCCACCAGGGAAAAGACAAGCTAAACAAAAGTGCCTGCCATCCCTGCCACCTCCCTGGCTTTCAGCTAACATGTGGCTTTCATATTCCAGAGGCACAGACGACAGGAAGTTGGCTCCACCAGCTCCCAAGGCCCTTACTTAGGAGCTTTATCCTAAATGAAAACACAGCACCTCTGGCAGGCTGCCCTGCCCTAGCCCCCATTCGGGCTCTGCAGTGGTGGGTCTCTGTTATGAGGCTGAAGGCTTTGGTGATATTACAAAAGACATGTTTCCTCAAGATAGTCCAGAGGGGGGGAAAAAAACTCTCCACATTTAATGATGCCATTCCAGTGAAACAGGGCCTTAATGACGATAATAATAATAATTAATGGCATAGCCAGAGAGCTGAAAAATAACAGGGGACAGACGATCCCTTCCTGGCAAAAAAAAAAAAAATAAAGTCTGTATGCCTTCATAAAATTAAGCAGGTTTTTCCTGGCAGGTTAAAAACTCAGCTGCTGCAGCCATAGTCAGTGCTTTCTGGTTTTCTCTGCAGAGACAAGTCGACACTCCAATGCCTTCTGAGTCCCACGTTGCGGCAGAAAGCAAATTAAGGCATATGGCTTTAGCCCCGGCCTTGGGGTTTGTAGCCATCTCTCACTTTCCCACACAGTCTTACCAAAAAGTTCAGTTCTTTCGTCTTTTATAAGTATCTCAGTTCCACCATCAAAGCTTGAATCTTATGGCTTTTACCATCTCTTTTGCATGGTGTTGGGTTTCACAAAATGGAAAGTTGGGCCACTCTGTCATAAATCAAGACTGCATCCTTCAAGAAAGACAGGATGGATGATGCTCTGGCGATAGGCAACCTCCACCTGGTACCCTGTAAGTGCTCCTGCACCTGCAAACCCTCCGGCAGAGCCAAGTGAGGCAGCTCGGGAAGACCTGGAACAAGGTCTTTGGCATGGGATAGGTTCACAAAAGGCACCGGGGGGCCAGGCAGTGATGGCGCACGCCTTTAATCCCAGCACTTGGGAGGCAGAGGCAGGCGGATCTCTGTGAGTTTGAGACCAGCCTGGTCTACAAGAGCTAGTTCCAGGACAGGCTCCAAAGCTACAGAGAAACCCTGTCTCAAAAAACAAAAAACAAAACAAAACAAAAAGGCACCGGGGTCTGAGTTTAATGTAAACATGGGCTCCTACTTCTCTGAGTTTGCACGTGGCACATCAGGGAGCGGGGACCGTGTAGTTGGCCTTCTGTCGAGGACAGAAGCGGAGCAGGCCTCACCTCACTCTGAAGGATCATCACAGCATGGTTAAAGTGGTGGTGCTCTAAGGTGGCCGATGTCCCGTAGAGCTGGGCCAGCGCAGAGTCACTCCTGAAAGAGAACAGAAGCCCGGGTTGGCAGGACCCTTCATCTTAACCGCTTTTGGTGGCGGACCATGAGCCAATGCATTCTCCGAAATTGCTGTGGACTTCGTTTGTCCCTTAAGCAAACTTCTCAAAACCTTTCTATGCACTAGGCTGGATGCCGTGGATGAGAAAAGGTTAACAGTCTGCAGTCCTTGTCTTTAAGCAGTTTACAGGCTGGCGAGGGACAAGATGTGATTCTGAGAACAAGTAAAACAGGCAACAACAGGACAGATACCAAAGGGCTGTGTGTATGTATGTGCGTGTGTATAACTTTTTGGCTCTGTGATTCATGTAGGCTTCATGAGCTAAACCTTATAGATCTAAATACACACAGGAACGTTCTCCTATCAGATGTGCCTGACTCTCCACAAGACGTGGAGAATATTCCACACTCTTCGTTATCTACTCTACATGTGTTTTAACAACCTTCTGCTAGTGTCAATTCTCCCCCGAGGTCCAGCACCGCATCTTACTGTAGAAGACCAGAGAGCTCCTTGGATCTGCAGTCTCAGCTCTTCCTTCTGTAACTAGCCTTGGGCGATGACTTGACTTTAAGGCTCAGTTTCTTTGTCTCTTAAATCATGCCAGCACTGTCCGCCTCATCTGTTGTTCATGAGGGCACAATGAAATGTTTGAAGGTGCCTGTCACAGAGCCAGATAGGGAGTAGATAGGCGTCTATATTAATTATTAATAGATAATTAAAATGCACATGGACATTTCCATTTTAAATGAGCACAGTGTTCACTGATACCTGGGGGTGGGGATTCCTTTGAGTTATCTGTAAATTTCACGTCTGTAGGACAGCCCAACCCCTCAACAAGGCCAGTTCAGTGAGGCATTTAAAGGGTTCCAACAGTTCACCTCAACTGTTTCTTCGGAGCTGGAGTTTGAGCATGTTAGGGGCCAAGAGGGACCCAAGGAATCAAACAGCTGTTCTAGGACTCTGCTGAGGATCCATCCAGGTCCCAGTGTTCTTGGCTGGCTTACTGCAGGGAGTTCATGAGGGGTTTGGCTTTAACTTGCAAATGACAGAGATTGCCATCTTGGATCAGATCCTGCTAGTGTGAGAATGAAAGGTGGCACCCGTACACAAGAAGGATTCCATGCCAGGCTGCCTGGCACCTGACACCTCAGAGGACCCGTGATCCTTGGAGAGGCTCAGCGCTACTGCATCCTGAGTAGCAGGAAGGTTAGGTTGAAGGGAGCTTGTGACGAAGAGGGTTAATGAAGGAGGGAACTAGATTTTAGTCGGGTATGTGTTATCTCCTTAAGTCTTGCCTAAGTCCGCTACATCATCTAGCTCATTAGCTCAGGCTAATCTCACTGATGGGTTAACATTTAAGGTCGGCCGTCCTTTGTCATTACACCGAAGGCATTTCCGTGGCAAATGCACACGGCGTGGCTTCGACTTGGATGCTGAGTTTCTGTGTGCCTGGCATGGAGTAGGGGCTTAAAAGTAACTCGCTCGTGGTGCTGTGTGGAGAGAGTATGGCTGAACTAGGAGGCTGGCAGTAATATCTGTGTCAGCATATTTTATAATAGATTTAATCTATATGTGTATTTATTTATATTTTATATATAACATGTTACATTTATTTAAACTATATGTGTCATATATTTAAAAATATATGTGTAATATATTTTATAATGATTACATTACTGCTAATAACAGCCACCATCTGTGAGTGCCTACCACCTCCTGGGAGTCAGACTACCCCTTGACGTATAACCTCACCGAGTTGTGGTAACACTACAAAAGAGGTTTTGTTTGCTTGCTTTACATCAAAAGAAACAGAGGCTCAGAGAAGCTCCCAGGTTGTCTAAGGTCACAGAGCCAGCTAGCATCAGGCCTGAGTTGAATCTCTGTTCGTAAGCTGCTCACCGCAGTGGCAGAACAAAAAGCCTAACACACATTTCTGATGCTTGATTCTCTATTTTGACAAGGCTGTGGGCCACCAATGAAAGGAGCTTTCAAAACACAATTTAGAACCCCGCTAGCATAGCAGTTAACCCCAGGACCCGAGCCCTTTCTTCATTCCTGTAAACCAGCTTGTTCCTAGACTCTTCACTCATGGGTATGAGTCCTGGGAACGGAGTGGCTGGGGAGAGGAGGAATGGCTAAGCTCTCTTTATTCCTGTTGGTTTTCACCGCATGAGAGGTGAGCTATAGACGTTCACAAGTCACTGAGCGTTTTCTTCGTTCAGGATGGATAAGAGGCTAGTGCCTTCCTCGGGCAGAGGACGCCGTAGGAGGCACGCTGAGGCTGGCTCTCCTCTGCACTGGGCTTCAGATCTGCTGGCCTCTAGCAGGATGGCCAGGGTCTTGTTATTCGATTCTCTATTTGTGCTTTTCTGTAATTCCATCTTACATTCATTCGATACAGAAAATGTGTAAATTTTGAAATTGAACTATACTAATGTGGCTTCAGTGCAGGAAGATGCTGGAATTATTCATTCATTCATTCACTCATTCATTCATTCATTCACATGAGCATGAACACGTATCACTAATGTAGACAACAAGCACCGACGACTGTTATTTTGTCAGGCCCCGGGAGTGTGAAGTACAAACATGTAATTTGGGGAGCCTACCTTCAGGAAGTGCACACTCTCCCAGATTTCTGTAGAATGCAGAATTCCTCTGTCCAGTCCTGTACCAGAATACTCAGCTTCCTCTTGTAGGTGAGGAGCCATCTTAGTTCGCATCCAGAGAATGGAGCCAGTACTAACCTCAGTAAGAAATACTTCTGTTCCCCAAGGACCCCTGATTTGTACTACTGTGTGTGCTTCCTCCAAGTACTTCTAAGACTTTCAAACCTCATGGTGCCTTCTTTCCTGGCCAAGGCGCACCAGGAATTCTGTCTGCCATGTTCTTATGTCTCACACACTGTGGATGTCCTCGGAACACCCTGAGCAAACGCCACTTTACACAAGGCAGAAAATAAATATAGTGGCAGGGGATAAACCCAGCCATCAGGATAAACTTTGTCAAGAAACATTCTATAGACTGTTACCAACTTGAAATGCCAAAGGCTGTGACAAGCGGAAGTAAAAAGGATTCCAATGTCAAGTAACTCGGAGAAATGCCGGCTTTGAAAGCTCAAACTCCTTAGGGTAGGACTTCCCAGTGGCACTGATATGTAAACAGAAGCGCTAGGGTTCTACAGGGAGGGCCACGGTGTGCATCTTATGCCCTCTTAACTGGCCATAAAGCCATTTCTAAAGAGCTCATGTCTTTCATGTAAAACACTGCATGGATACATGCTCCCGCTTTTTAAATGAACAAACCTTCCATCAGTCATATAAGAAGACTGACTTTAATGCTGCATCTCATTTTGATTGTCTATGGTAAATATATCCGTCATGAGTGGCTTTGGGCACATACCCAGGAGCTGCAGAAATACGATCATATATGTTTATATGCGTACGTGTGTATATGCAGGGTGCATGGAAAGCAGGCAGGGGAACATGGTAACTCATAAATGTGAAAATGCCTGATCTGTGCTATTGCTTAGATCAACCCAAATACTGATGCCTTTGAGCTTTAGACTCTCTCTACACAGAACAAAAATGTACGGAAATGTAAAAGGGGCAGCTCCGTTACAGACATCCATTGCTTCGTGCGGACACCCAAACTCCGTGCACGCCAAAGTACGCCCTTCCCACAGCCTGGATATGCATAGTCTTTGAGAAAAAGAGCTAAGAGCGGTCTGCAGCCGTGGCTTCGAGGAAACTTTACACAGGCAAACTATGAAAGGTAATTAGGAAGCTGGGAATTGCGGGGAGGTGGTGAGGAATGGGATTAGGCTGTCAGGGCAGATTAATGTGCCCCAGTATTTCACTTCTGGGACCTGGCCGAAAGCGACAAGATGGGTTTTCATTCCCAAGAAATGAGTGTTAGAGATTATGCTAGAAATGAATGGAAGGAATCTCCTAGGGAATATACTACAAAGCTGTGCCGTACGGGTATTTAATCATCAGGGGCAGCTGTAATGGAGAGGGGGATGCGCGGGCCATGCTGTCCCTGGAGAGAAGAGAGGGGAGCAATTTCAGAGCATGGTGGTATTGGCGGCCTATTGATCATTCACTGCGCGCTCTCCAATACTTAAAAATTAAGGATAAAATATGAAAATGCAGAGGCTCACTTATCAGAAAGGCTAAGGGCATAAATCAAATGGTGTTCTAAAGTCACACTTTTTTTTTTTATTGTAGAGGTAGTTTGCATTTTATATAGTAATTTGCTAAAAGTCTCCTGGTTTTTTTTTTCTTCTTAATTGCCTATAGATGACAAAAAGGTAGCCTATGCTTTGCCACACAATGACGGTAGCATGTAAGCTCGGCTGCCAAATCATCCGAACGGCCGGGATTAGAGCGTGCAAAACTTAAGGAAAGGGATTGCCTGCTGCAGTTCCTACGTCTCCCAGAATGCTTAGCGCAAGGCCTTGAAAACACACAAACACACACACACACACACACACACACACAAAACATTACACGGCTGACGAATGAAGGCGGAGAACAGGTTACAGGCTTCTTCTTAGGGATTTCAAACAACGGTATCCTCACTGGGGAAATCTTACTCTACTCACTAAACAGCTGTGCTAAGAGTCACTCTGACATCCACTGTCCAATGGAATCTTCACCGAGGCCGAGCTAGTAATAGGTGGGGTAAATCTAAGTGACCTCACGGGGTAGTGGAAGGACTGATGGGCATCTGCGAGCTGGGGAGCTGGAGGCAAGCTGACTTAGTTTGAGAAAATGCTCTGTACCGTCTTAGAGTACAGAGAGTTGATAGTGGGGCTGGAGGGCACAGAGCAGTTCGGTGTCAGCAACTTATTACTTACCTAATATTGGTGAAAGCTGTTCAGCCCAGGTCCTGAGATTTCGGGGCGTTCGTTGCCATTTTTGCAAGTTTAAGACACTGAATGCAAAGGTTCAGTTCGGTTCTACATGCTCTACATTCTGAGTTGCTGGATGGCAGGATATATTTTAGCTTTCTAAAGCTGATCTGGCCAGATGGCTAACAACCTGAAAGCTCCACTCAGTAGTCCCAGACGGATGTCACAAAGTCAAGGATAGCATTGGTACAGCAGTTAAAGAACGGTTTGGGCATCAGAGATCTCACTCCAATTGCTGTCATACTACATTTTGGTGGATGAATTTGGACAAGCTGTAAAACGGAGACAAAACTATCTACAGAAGATAGGGCAAGGGCTTGGCGGAGTGAAAAGACAAATGATCCTTTTCCTTGTCTTGGGGACTGGTTTTTGCAAGAGACAAAAATGAAGAACGATGAGCTTCCTCAGGAAAGGTCTTGATTAAATGACACGGGGACCCTGACTGGGTCATGAGAGTGGCTGAGTGCCCCAGAGGTAGGAAAAGTAATGGGAAAAGACTGGTAGGATGCCTGATTTTTTTTTTCACTTTCTCTATGTCTACACTTTCCTTTTGATTTCTCTTCTTCCTGTTAACTTCCTCCTCCACTCCTTTCTGGCCTGCTTGCAACTCTCATCCACTTGGTATGCCTTCATCATAGCTTCTCCCGAGTCTACAGGGAGAAGCAGCTCAGCTCTCTACAGCCAACTGCTGCAACGTCATGGGCACACACAGTGATGTCTTATCACGGGCACACACAGTGATGTCTTATCGGTCCGGCTCGGGTTAGGGGTGGGCTCTCGGTCTAATCTGCCGAGGAGCCGACGTTGAGAAGAGTTTCTCCGTTTAGTGTGGTGCACAGACTGGCTGGGGAGGGTCATGGTATTCTGGGACATCATGCCCCTGTGCATGTCACTCTTCAAAAGAACGCACAGGGGCTTCACTCCTGGTTTACAGACACAGTTCTAACTGGTTGGCTCTTCTTTCTGCATCATTGGTACTATGATAAGGGTCTGGGAAGAGGGTCCTAGGGGGACATAAACTGACAGTCTCCATTGGCATGGGGAAGAGGAAGCTTAGAAAAATAAGACATTTAATTTAAATAAGACACTGTCAAAAGGAGCATGTGGTATAAACATTTAGGTTTCAGCTATGTTTCACCATCCACATCTGTAAAAGGCTACATTGATTAAAAGATCAAGAAACTCCACTGAAGGTATATTAAAATATAACCCACTCAGTCACCATTCATTAATTCAGCAACATTTCCTGTGTGTCTGTTACGTACCTGGCACTGCTGGGTCACAGTTGTTAAAGAAGAAGAGAGAAAGTTAGCAATTACAATGGAGGCCGGTGGGTACTTTTGAAAAGACCTTGCCAGGGCATTCTGAATGCACGGAACAGTGATGAGGGGAGTGGGCATGGGGCAGAACCCTGGGCGTGCTGTGTTCAGAGGAGCAGTGGGCAAAGGAGTGGAAGGGCATTCTCTGGAGTAGGAAATAGCACAATAGACACCAGGAAGACGTGAGTTAGCAAGCATGGCTCTTCTGTATGGGACGAACAGATGGGCAAGTCGTTGCTAAGCCGGAGAAATGAGCCAGGGTCTGATTTAAAGGAGCCTCACAGGGCTAAATTACCGAATATGAATATCTACAATTCACAGGAGGCCGGAAGACGAAGCAGGAGAGTGATGGGAACACCTTTGTGAAGAGGAAGGATTCTTTTAGAGTGCCGATCAGACACGAGGAGAGCGGGGCTTGCTGCTGCAGGGTGAGGAGAGCTACAGGAAATACAAGTTGATCTGAGAGTGCAGAGGAGGGGTTGGCCTTGCCGAGATGCCATGGAGGCTGCCCAGTAACCTGCACATTCCTGGGGATAGAGACAGAGAAAGAGGGACACGGATGAAGGGGGAGACTCAGAACGAGAGGACTCTGGGACTTCCGGCAGTTGGCAGGAGGATCTGGAGATAAGCAATTGTGAATCGTGGCCCTGAGAAATGTAGCCAGGGCTCAGGAAGGAATGGGGTGAAGGATCGGCACAAATAGTCAAGAGAACGGGAGCGGAATGGGGGACACAAGGAAAGAGGCCTTGAGGCAAACTGAGGAGGAAGGCTATGTAGGTAGATAAAGATTTTTTTTTTTTGTGGGGAAAAAAAAAAACGAAGAGAAGTTTAGAAAGCGGAAGTAAGAAAATACGACCCATGGAAAACAGGGCCAAGAAGGGAGGGCATGAAAAAGGGCACAGCAGCTCCGAAAGGGCCACTGAGGGCAGTGTTCCTAGGGAGAGGAGATGGAAAGCCCTGTGCGCAGACAGGGGTTGGAGGCAGTGAAGACATCCAACACAGTCACTTTCCCAAGAAACTTGCCCGGGAAGGAAAGAAGGAAACGGAACGGTCGCTAAAAAGACAAGTAGGGGTGCAGGCGGACTTTCAAGATGGGCAAGATTACTCATGCTAATTAGATGCAAAGCACCCACTGACGGGGAAACATAGATACAGGAGAGAGGCGGGAGATGGATGGCAAAGGGTCCCGGGGGAGCGAGGCAAGAAAGATCCAGAGCAGAGGCGGAGGGACTGGCCTCAGACGTGGGAAAGACAGCATTTTCACTGAGATAGGAGGGAAAGGGGAAAGGATGGGGTGGGATAGATAAGTGTGTAGGTGGCAGGGGAGGAAATTGAGAGCATCCTCGATTGATGGCCTCAATTTTCTCGGTGAAGTAGGAGGCAAGGTGATCCGTAGCGTGGTGTGGGGAGGCAGTGGAGCTTGGGAAAAGAGAACACTGGCGGTGCCTGGTGCATAACTGCTAAGAGCAGTGCAGGCTGAGCTGGGGGCGCATGCGCAAAGATTGAGACGGAGACCTGCGTGCGCAGCTGAGTGGAAACGATGCCTATCTGCTGTGTCTCAAGCTCGCACAACTGATATTTTCTCCCAGGGCTTTGACAAGTCTAGGCAGGGTAGCTAGAAATGGAATCGGTAGACTGAACCAAGGCTGTGTTTTTTGCAGGCTCGGATGTCTCAGAGGTTTAAGAGGGTCAAGGAACTGTTGGATACTGGCTATCGACGGGAGATGCTTGAAGTGGTGGGCCAGAGGGTGAAAGATGGAGAGAGAGGAGGACACGATCAAAACAGTTTGCTAGACCAGATCAAGATGTCAAGGTCGGGCCCAGGCGGTGTCTGGGGGAGGAAAGGTGAAACACACGGTGGGTTGTTAGGAATTCAGCCGGCAGAGGTCTACCTGTTAGGAGAATTTTGAAGTCTGTCATCTGAAAGCTAATCTCATCTCTCTATAGAAGCTGTTCCTCCTGTTCCCTTCCCAGCCAAAACGTGACCCCAGGGCCTCTGACCGTCTCCTAAGCAGATAGCTAGCTCAAAGAACGTTAAGACTTGACCTCATTCCGAGAGTCCTGACACCTGGAATTTAACTCGCGCTAGGTACTACGGCCCTTGCCACAATGAGAGCCACCAAACAGTGACTTTCTTGACCAGTGTAACTTACTTGGGAGCAGATTGGTCTATGCATGTGACTTAGGAGCAGGGTGGACAGTCGCTTACCCATCCCTATGTTTATGTGAGTTCTTTGTTTTCCATCTCTCCATGGGAATAGAGACAGGAGGAGCAGAACGCTCTTTGCTTCATTAATCTTCCTGAGCCTCCTTTTATTCCAATCGCCTCAAAATCAGACTTGAGAGGAGCCGATCCTAGCGGCTTGTCATGCCACGGAGGCCAACAGGAGGAGAGGAGGAGAATAGGACTTTGAGAACCTGAGCTGCGCTCTCTGACGGAGGTCAGCAGAGACAGACCAAATCAACAAGCGTGACGTGAAGGGCAAATTTGCAATTAAAAGAAGAATAGGGAATTATAAAGATGGATGGGCCCCATGACATGCACGCCTGAGCCTGTGTGGCCTTGGCCTCTGATGCCGGAAATTAATGCTTTTCTCTTTAGCGCTCATCACCTTTGGCTCTGAACAGAAAGGAAAATGCATTAAAAATCAACAATTAGAACACTTACTTAGCTTGGAAGGCGTTGTTGGTTCCCCTGTGGTCGAGGTCATGACACAGGCATCCCACAATCACCGCTAAAATTTCCACCTCGGTCAGAATCTCTTGAAACCCAGCAGTCTGGGAAGAAGGGGACAATGGCAAGTCAGTGCCAGGGGCAGGGGGCTGGGGAGGCTCAGTCAGCTGAGCAGCAATCGGCTGGTTTCAGGCCCACACCATTTTAGCAAATGATTAACTGTCACCCTCTTAGATGACAGTGCGTTGAGTGGTCACTCGCTTAGCCTAAGGTCCCCACAGTGAGGCAATCGCTTGCTGTCACACTGGGACAGAGATCAGTCTGCTTCATTTCCTTCTATAGAGAGGCGGTTGTGTTCTCCACACCGACGGTTTGGGAAGGGCCCAGAGTGAAGTGTGTTTTCCCACGGCACACAGTATGATGAGCGTTGTATTTGGAAATAGGGGGATATGAAGGGGCCTTCAAAACTGAAACGCCCTGGACCCTGGGTGCTCCTCAAATGAGAAACAGCAAACACAGCTAAACCTTCCTCATAGTAAATGGAGGGACAGAGAAGTTCTCAAATTGCCACATGATGATGGTCTAGAACTATCTTACAAATCCCGTAACCCGTATTGAGCTGGCAGACAGACTGAAATGCATGCGGGTAAATCCTAGAAACTGAGATTTGGCAGCAGATTACACAGCCAGGACGGAGCATCAAGGGAAGAATACATAATTTTGAGGCCTGTGTTTCTGATCCCAGTAGCTGTGTGAAGTACGTGGCTGGGGCGTAATTCCTCCTGAACACAGTCGGATATCATTATGGGCACAAGAACCGCACCGGCTCTCTGGTTCCAGCTGGCCCTCTCATTAGTCTGGAGGAGGAGGAAATACACTTTGGGAGAGAGATCTGTGCGTCCTCTCCATCTGCAGCCTTGCCGGCCCCTCCCCCTTGCAGTGGAAGTCCCCGGTTCCATTACTTATTAAATTCTTTATCAGAAGCTAGGAGGAGGGGAGCCCACTGGAAATGACTTTCCAGGTACGTTTCTCCTCCACTAATCTCGGATCACAGGCTAATACCTGTAAGACTTTTAGGGCAATGAAAACCTTGTTTTTAAATGAGTTTTGGTTTTAATACAGACGTAACCGAGTGATGGATTGCTGTATTGACAATTTTATTTCTCCAAACTGCCTTGGTTCCTCTGCGAGACTTGGAAACACATATGACATCACTTAGGCAGCAAAAGGAAATGTGACCAACTTGACGGGGACTGTGAAGTAGTCCTTGCCAAAGCTTGGCACACCCTTCATTTTAAAACTTGTTGGATATTAGGTTTTGTTTACTTTATTGCCTGTAATCGTTTTCTAAAACCACGCTCAGAAACCTAAAGCCAAACTCTCATTGTTCATATTTCCTGATTCCTAAAGGCATCCACACTCATTTGTTTAGCTAAATTGCCGACATTTTTTTACTGTACTGCTACACAATGTCCACACGGTTTAGTACCTGATCACTCACCAAATACCTACACAGTCTTCCTTATGTTACTATAAATTCCTCTAGGAGTTTTTGGCTGCTTAACGTACTTAATAATTTTTACAAGTCTTATGAGACAATAGGTATAATTGTCCCATTACAGATGGGGAAACTGAGTCACAGAGGGGTTCCACCCTGTGCCTAAGGACTCACAGCTAAAGCAGGGCAAAGGGGAGCATGCACCCACATCCCGTCCCAAGTGTGCTTTAAAACACTGATGGTGTAGCGGCGGACGAGAGGTGATGCTCCCCGTATTTCCCCTCCACTCCCAACGTAACCCAAGCCCAGAGCTTTCCTCACGATCACCCACCGCCAGGCCGAAGAATACACGGGGACTCTTTTCTTAAATACTTTCATTTCCTGGAGTTCCGATCTCTTTGAAACAGCTGTGCCTTTCATATCCTCCATGACTTTATTAAATGTCTATTAAGTAATTTTGAAGAGAATCAAACCTCTCACACTTCTCACACGATCTTTTGTGTCCCCTCTCGCAGCTTCTCCTTTCCCCTTCTGGGGATGATCTCTTTTGTCTTGCATCCTACGCCTTTCCTCAATTTCTGCCTCATTTTGCAGGAACACATCTGTCAGTCTTCATAAAGAAGTGTGTCCATTTCTTGGGGAGCCAGTTGCTCTAGGTTCTGCATGGCTGGGGTGGGGGCGGGAGGACCTTATTCTGTTTTCACACTCACTGTTAGCTTGCCTAACAGTTCTGGGGGGAGGGGAAGTAATTTCTCTCAGAATTCTCAAAGACTAACTACTTTATACTTTACTGTCTAATTTGTAAAGTTGCTTTTGATCTTCTTCTTCTTCTTTTCTTCTTCTTCTTCTTCTTCTTCTTCTTCTTCTTCTTCTTCTTCTTCTTCTTCTTCTTCTTCTTCTCTTTTTCCTTCTCCTTCTTCTTCTTTGGTTTTTCAAGACAGTGAGTGCTTCTCTTTCTCTGTATAGCTCTGGCTGTCCAGGAACTCACTCTGTAGACCAGGTTGGTCTCGAACTCACAGACATTCGCCTGCCTCTGCCTCCCTGAGTGCTGGGATTAAAGACATGTACCACCACTGCCCAACTGATATGACATTCTTATTCCTAATATTTAGCGTGTTAGTTTGCTTGTTTGCTTCTGACTCTCCTTTTCATCCACGGTGTTCAGTAATTTCACAAAGATATAGTTAGGTCAGGATTTCTTCTCATTCTGTTCACACTGAAAATCTAATCTGTGGGTTCTATTTCTCCAGCATAGGGTTCCTCAAATCTTATTGTTGTTTCTCTTCAGTATATTTTTTATTACATTATATATTTAACTTTTACATGTGTGTATATGTATGGCTGTGCCATGGGGTCACTTTCAGGAATCTTTTCTCTTCTACCATGTGGTTACAGTGGATTGAACTCAACTTTTCAGACTTGGCCACAAAATGCCTTTCCTTGCTGAGCCATCTCGCTGGCCCATCAATATCTTTTCCTGTCCTATATGAGTGGGACTCCAATAGGTTGAGTATCAATTCTGTTTTTTTTTAAATATCTCTTTTCTTCCATTTCCTGTATAGGCTATTCCTCTTTATTCCTAGGAGTTTGAGATTTACAAGTATTTTTTCTGTTCTATCTTGTCCTCTTGTGAGTATCCTCAAGGATGATGCCATCTTCTCCTTCCTCTTCCTCCTCTTCCTCCTCCTCCTCCTCCTTTTTCTTTTTTTCTTGAGCAGACACTTTGGTTCCTGAACAGGTTAAGGTAAGAGCAGACCCTCAACTATGCAGAGGGGAGATGGAGACTTGGGGTCTCAGCATACCACTGTACCCTATTTAGTGACCTCTGAAGTCTCCCCTTCCCAGGCTTGGGCAGGTCTGGGGAAATTGTTCTCATGGATGCCCCTTCTCCCTCCACCCCTGCCCTAAAGGCAGAGGGCTGGACCTTGTTCTTTATTGAGGAGTTCTAAACTATCATTCTCTCTCTCTTTTCTGCCCTTGGTGTTGAGTTTTTATACAGTAACCGTTTATTTTCCCCTTCTCTTGAATTTTGGCACCTGGCTCTAAAATTATTTGTATCACGAATACTTTTGAAAATTTAATGAGATACATGAACTCCCTTTCTATAAAATCTTATGATTTCCTATGACTCCAAGGCTACACAGTTCATCTCTGAACCCTTAGAATAAAGACTCCTTGAAGTTTGCCGTAGGCATGGCCGTGCAAGGCGTATTTCCCTCTCCCGGCTGTGGCACCTGAATTACTGAGGCAGCACCTCGCTCTTGACTGTGATTTAGAGCTGCTGGGTAAATGGTTTCTGAGAATCATCAGGCCTGAGAAGTGTCCACCTGCCACTAAGTTTCTATTCTCTCCTCCCACCCTCATCCATCTTCCTCCAGTCCCATCCATCCAGACCTACATCTACCCATACTGAGCAGAAAAAGTCAGCCGCCTGCTGAAGATAATATACTTTCAAAGAGAAAACAGAGAGGCAGGGGGAGTATGTCTTGATGTATTTATTTCTTGACTCTAGCTTATTATTTTATTTTCAAATAAAATTATGTCCCTCCTCAATAATCATGAGTTTTTTGACCCTTGTGTTAATATATCTTCTTATGTGCGTTCTCATGGCAAATATCAGAGATATGAGCAATACAGACAATCTGTCCAAGTAAAGAGACAACCAGGGGCATCTATCTAATCCTCAAGTTATCTGTTAAGAAAAGCCGTGTTATTTCCCTTTGACGCAGCCTCCGGGGCCGACTTTCAAGGGGCTGATGTGTTTTCTGGGATAATTCTTTCCCTGGCTCCCACAGCACACAACACTGAAGGTTGTAGAGTTCCCAAGTCCGGAAGACTCCTTCTCAGGTTCTGCTAGGCTACCAGTGAGTTTCTGTCAGCAGCCAACATGAGATCTAAGGCAGTTAGGACGCGTCTCCGTTTTGCAGCTGAGTCTATTAGCAGCAAACGCAAGACTATCACAGGCAAAGAAAGTGACTGTCACGTTGATTCTGTTGGATTCAAACCACCGCAAAATACAATAGCTGTACTATCAGCCCTAGGTGGTGTCGTAGAGGAGACTTTTATTTAATGGCTGCTACTAGGTACTTGCTATGTATCGAGCAATTGGTATGTTTGCGAGACTAGGCCTGGGAAAATACTAACAACGATTAATACTGCCATAGCGCTCAGTGTGTGCCTAGCGCTCAGTGTGTGCCTAGCGCTCAGTGTGTGCCTAGCGCTCTTATAAATATGTCAGTTTCACGAACCCTTCCTTACAAGAACCCTCTAGGGAGATACTATTCTTCCCTTCCTGTCTCACCGATGTGCCAGATAACATAGCTGAGATAGCAGGGGTGGGATTAGAACCCAGACAACCTGGCTTGTGAGCCACCTCTCCTGTGAGGGAATACAGCGACAGACGTGCAGGTTTTAAGCGCTGTGGACGGGTAGTAGGGCTTTACAGAATCACTTGTCACGTGAGTTAGCCACGAAGTGCACTAATCTCGAGCAGTACCAGCTGGCGCTGCAAAGCCATTTGACATCTTTAGTCTAAACTTGTCTGTTGCACCCAGATCAACCTGATAGCAAACAGCATTTTGCAAATGAGGCTCAACAGAAACCAAAGATCCAGTCAGGAGGTGATGGCGCACACCTTTAATCCCTGCACTCAGTTGGCAGAGGCAGAGAGATCTCTGTGAGTTCAAGGCCACAAAGTGAGTTCCAGAACAACCAGGGCTGTTACACAGAAAAACCCTGTCTCGAAAAACCAACAAAAAAGATCAGACAGTGGATATGAGATGGCCCGCTTTTATAAAATGTCTAATATCTGCAAAGGAGAAAGCCCGCTGGATCTCATCAGGAGGTCAGCAGTCTAATTTCAAAAAGCTTTACTTTCGTCCAAAAAATCCACCAAGAACATTTATTCATTAAAATTTATATACCCTGTATTTTTCGGATTTTTTTAAGAAAAAGAAAATTTTATTTGTAATTTCCAAGATTTGGGATAATATGATCATCTTGTTTTTTTTTTTTTTAAAAAAAAGTTTTAATAGAAAATAATGAAATAGCTTATATTGAACTTAAAAGTGCAGATATTTTTGTAACCAAACTATTCCAGGTTTGAATGAAATAGTGACGTTCTGAAAAGTGCCCATCCACTTAGCAAATTGAGTATTTGCAGCAGCCCAGGCCAAGGGAAGAGTGCAGTAGAGATCGTGGTGCTAGTCTTTGCCTCCTGGGCTGCACATCCCATCCAGTTATGTTGAGATCCTGGCCACCAGATGGCTGGCTCCATGGACATCCTGCGCTGTGGAAGAACGCAATGGCAGAAAGGACCTGGCATCTTTGCTTGGCTTTTGGAGACAGCACATCGTGCCTTGCAAATCTTGTCGTGTTTGCATCCCGGAAGGTGCGCAGTCATATAGAGTCATCAATCCCTGTTAGGAAGGCTTCTCAGTTTGCCACTTGAGAGTCCCACCAGACCAGTCCAAGGGGTTTAAACGGCAGGATGCTCCCAGGAAGCTCTGCCCTCCGTACCCCTGCTCCAAAGGGATGCTTTGAGGCTTGGGTGCAGGTCCTGGGAGTGGGCAGGGAGGGAGCGCCTTAACAAGAAGCGTGTAACTTCCATTCTCAATCATGGATGGAGCAGGGTGGCGAAACATAGTGAAGGGCCGGCCGCATTTGGGTTCTGCCTGCAGTTACTGGTTGAGATTCTTGGCTTGCTTGCCTTTAGGGCAACCTGGCGAGTGTCAAACTATTTGACTTGCTCCAGTCAGTGATCTGAGGCAGAGGGTTTTCTCCACAGCAGCAACGGATGGCTCTTGATAACCCGCAGGATTTCTGAGTAAGGTTAATGGCTGCCAGCCACATCGGGACCCTCTTTTTAAATAACAGGTCCTTCTTTGACAGTCAGAGATTGTGTGGAATGAAAACACCCAAGAGTGGAAGAACAGTTGTCACTCATGGTCCTCAAAGGAAGGGAAGAGGCCAAACTATGTCACCGAAGGTCTGTGGCCAGCCCCCTTTGGTGTTAACGGTGGGGGCTGGTGAGCTGAAAAAGAGGCTCATCAGCCTGTCTTGGGACCAGGATGGTCCGACGGCAGTCCGAGGACCACCACCAGCACTGACAAGCCACCCTCTCCATTATCACAGCACAGGGCCCACTGCCATCTGATGCTAGCTGTCCTCGTTGTCTGAGCAACCGGGATAGTTTGGGTCACAATTGCTTTCCTTTCTTCTGAAGATGAACATGGCCAGGCAATTACTTGGCAGTAGTAAAATAGTGATTTCAGCACACAGTGATTCTCTCTGCCAGACTCAGTCCTGGTGTCCCTCACTGTCTATTTCCAAATGACTTCTACATCTGGGAATTTCAGAACATACTTCGTATCAGATCCTAAACCCCAAGGTATGTTTGGGGCAAATGGTGATTTTTTTTTCTTTTTGCCTTTAAATAGCTGCAAATACTTAGGCAGGCAAGTCTCAGAAAGGAGAAGGACCAAAACCCAGTGATGTGTCTTATAAAATTCTTGTGTTGCGTAGATGTTTAAATGCATAAATTAAAATTTTTTAGGTTGATTTTTATCGATTATATTTAGTCTTTTTTTCTGCTTCTAAGACTTAATGTTTAGCTTAGCATTACAATATAAAATATTTTGGAGCTATAAAAATAGATAACTCTAAAGGATGCCATGTCCATGTATTCATTGCCCAACTTCAGTGGACTCTGGGTTTTGTTTTCTTTTCCATCTGTGTATCCAATCACCTTGTCTGGTCTGTTTGCAAGAATATCTCAACACAAATTCCTGGCATCTGTCAACATGCTTTTTTTTTTTAATTTTAAAAGGCTTTGCTGTGCATCCCCAGACTGGCCTTGAACTCACAGCACTCTGCCTACCTCAGCCTCCCCTAAGGCTGGAATCATAGGTGTGGGCTGGGAATGCTCTGCCTTTCATTCCCAGGAAGTCCTGATGTGGTCATGTAAACATCAGTCCTTATATTTCTTCTTTCACATTCTGATAAAATGTGTAAAGAGAACAGAACGGCACAAGGAAAACCCCCTAAGAACCACAGCGGGACTTAAGAACAAGGCATCAATTAGAAGGGACACGCTGGAGGAGAACGAGGCCTCTGCTTCGGTTTAGATACATTGTAAACAGCGCTGTCTCTTTCACATCTGCTGAACAGGTTTCACAGAGAAGCGAAGGGAGGGGACTACTGGATTCCCAGAACCTTAGCTTTAAGAATGCGTGTCTGTAGATCTGGGGGAGGGCATGCTCAGAAATACCATCTGTGCTTTATTTATGGCAAATCACGAGTGAGCACAACAGACTATCACAGGGTCGTGAGCACAGAGAGATTACTCGGTGCATATTAATTGTGCGGAAAGCAAGGTCTCCCAGGGCTTCCAAGAGACCCAGCTGATAGAGTTCAGGAATATGGGAACTCTTCAAAGCTAGCCCCATGTTTTATTTTCCATCAGTGAATCAGGATTAAATATGAGACCCGTGAAAATTTAAAAGTTTTTAAAGCCCCTAACTTAACACCCTTAGGTGCCAGGTTTCAGTCCCAAGAAAGTGCCACTAGGACGTCAAACAGTGCGGGAAATGGAAGCCGTGATAAATGACAGTGGCTGGGCTGCTGGGTCTCTACGACCTGGAGGATTTGGCTGGCGTCATAAAACACAAAGCGACAGATTAAGCAGTTTACCAACACCATAAAAACCTCAAGAATAAACTCACTTTAAAACAAAAACAACAAAACAAAAAGGTATTGTAACTAGACATTCCCAGCCCCCACACCGCGTGCACTTCCTTCCAAACCTGTGTCCGTGAGCAAGGGCTTAGTTTGGTGCTAACGTCAGACATGATTACGTCCATGCACTTTTACAATTCACATGTCCTAAGAAAAACACCCAGTGCAGGCTGATGGTGCGGGAGAATTTATTTTCACTGGGAAGGGAACGACTCATAACTCATGAATGGCAGTGCCTGAAGTGAGTTATGGAGGTGACTCTCCCTGTGAGAGGAAATGGATCGGACCCTCCTCCTGCCCCCTTGTATGTTTGGCTACCAGCACACTGGGTTCTTAATTAGGTGTGGCCTTGCCTTTTTTTCTTTTATGAAATAAATGTGAATAAAGAGGACGTTAGGTAGGGGCACGGAGTGCCTAATTGGGGCTCTGGAATGTAGGCGGAGAGGATGGAAATAAGAGCCTTTTCAGAGGTCTGAAGAGCAAAGAGTCTTCAATGTGGTCGAACCGTCAGGTTCATGGACAGTTTAGACTGTCCACATGTGATGTCTGGAGAAAGATGGAGCACCACTCCTCCACAAAACACAAAAATTGCTACACTTCTGCTTTACATCCCTAAGAAGATTTGTGTGGTTTTTTTTCCCCATGCAAATTTCATTTTACTAGTATAGCTATATAACGTAGCAATTACGTTAAGGTAACTATGTATACTGGCAAAGCGGTGCTAGGGGAACACTGTCTGGAGATCTTCAGCATGACTACCACTGGCTTTAGTGTAGTCAGTCACAGAACAGAACACCAAGAGCTTACTGTACCCCACCATGTCCCCATCGACAAAGGCATCTGATTCTGGCGCGATGAGGCTTCTGGTTACTGAGATGTTTCATTTAACAACTGGATGGCCCTGTCCTTCCCCAGGGGGAAGCAAAGAGTTTGAATTGTGCTCCTGAGGTTCCTTTTGGGAGAAATTTTTGACTTCAAAGCTCAAGGACTTATCTGACAATGGCGGTCAGCGGATAGCGCGAGACTCTCCAGCTTGAGAGCAGGACCGAGCTCCCCCTAAATGTCCCTTTTGCTCTCTAGGTTGAGTGATCAGTAAAATGGTGTGGCTATCTCTCCAAATAACCTTGATGACAGCACAAAGACGACCGGAAGCCCACCACCTCCACACTGAAGATTTAAGATTTCCCGGCAAATGTCAGGAGGTGTCAACGGGTGTGCTGGGACACTCGGTTATTATTAGTGTTTAACTGCGGTTCCCCACCAGCGCCATGCTGCTGGTGCCACCATAAATTTTGATGTGATCACATGCTCTTTCCCTTTCATATCCAGTGAATTCTGCAGGATCATAACATCCTACATGAACCTTAGCGTGATGCAATGAGAGCAAGATTTTGAGCGCTGGAAGTTGCTCGTCATCTTATAGTGCTAGAAAAAACAAAACAAAACAAAAGAAAACAAACCTAGACACAGAGCAACGTGGTTATTTAAATAACCTTGCCCTAAACTAAATTCTTTCAGTGCAATGGATCTTTATGGAGCCCCTACAGGAAGTCGGGTTCTGCCCGGAGTGCTAATGAATTTATTTATAGGACAGTAAAACATCCTGACTCTAAGAAAGCTTTCCTTCCCTCCTTGGAAAGTCTGTTGGAGACTGTACATCATTTATAATGCCCCCAAAGTGTGCCTGCAATTTAGACATCAAGATATGCCTTATAGTTTACAGAACACAAGCAAAAATGGCCCATTCCTGTATCCGGTTTACACTGTGCACTGCAGCAGACGTGGTCACCGTCTTTCGTTACGCATGTGCACAGTGGGATAGTAATTCTTTCTACTTACATAAATAAGGAGAATTTGTATAGGTACCATTGATGTATAGGGTTTTTTATTCTCTGTTTTAGTCACAAATGGTGACAGCATTACCTAGTTTATTTATGAGAGGAAGTCAAGACTCAGTAAATTTGAACTATATAGGTATCTCTTTAGAACGAAAGATAACCTTGAAGCTTTGATTCCACGTTTTTTTTTTTTATTTTATTTTACTGTTAGCAGCTGGGAACAAATAAATACGTGATCAATGGGGTTTCATGTGAACTAAATGTCCATCAAAATTCGTATCAAATTGCTTGTCCTATGAAATTCTCCTTTCTTTCTTTTAATTTCCAGCGAGCTAAAATTATTTGGCTTTCTAAACATGAGCCTGAAGTTTTCTGCAAAACCACCTGAGTCAATAATCTTATTTTCCACTGTGTGAAATGCTTTTAGCGATAAAAGCTAGGGAAATTGGTGTATATATTCATATTATCAGTGTCCCATCGTTTGTGGGCCAAATCTGTTCAGCAGTGATGCTTAACTGTGCACTTTCCCCTTCTCCCAGACAATAGGTTTGCGAAACCCTGCACCATTAGGTTTCAAGTAGCAGGAGAAGGCATGCTAACGCACAGTGGGTCAGGAGGGAGTCGTCAAACAGGGCATCCTCACAGAGCAGGCTACATTGCGACACACCGGCTTTGTTGATGAGCATTCTAAAGAAAACATTCATTTTAGACTGGTCTGTGTGCTTTAGTGTCGCTCCTGTCAGAAGAGAAGAAACCTGGGAAGGTTGGTCAAGGTTTGACTACCCGCCTCTATTTGCCAGATATTGGACGGGAAATTTTGCCTTGGAGCGCCATCTAGAGGAAATTTTTAGCACACTTGGGCATTCTCGGCGTTGTGATTGAGACTGAATCAGATGGTTGGGATATAGTCAAAAAATTTCCTCCCTCCCTCCCTCCCTTTCTGTTATTTCTCTCTCTTTCTCTCTCTTTCTCTCTCTCTCTCTCTCTCTCTCTCTCTCTCTCTCTCTCTCGTGTGTGTGTATGTGTACATATATACTCAGTTTAAATGTGGTTGTGCTACTTAGAGCAATAATGCTTTCTCAGGACTCTAACAACCCCCCCGGCGCCAGGCATGGGAAACTTCCCCTCGCATTATTGACTGGGGGGGGTCAAAGAGACAACCCAAACAATGTAGCCTATTGCCATTGCTCCCGGTTGCCTCCCGGAACTTGTAGTTTCTCAACTGCTGTTGAAGCTACTACAGACTTCTGATACAGCACTTGGAGGAATCCAGCCGGAAGTGACGGGAAAGCCTGCGCCCTGAAAACTAGCTCTCATAGCCTCGGAGAGTGCTACGTATGTTGCCAAAACACAAACACCAATCAACAGTCCCACCTAGCTGGTAAGACTCCCAACCCCACAACGACCAGAACGTGGCAAGATAGAGGTGCTGATACCATGGAGGTAAACAACAGCTGCCTACTTGGATTTCCGTCCTGCTCAAGAGGAGGGGATTCATGTTTGGTAAACCTAGCCGACTACCCATGGCTGGCGGGGTCATGGACCCCAGAGGAGGACCTAGTGTGGCTGCTTTCCCAAACTGTTATATTTCCTACCGGTATTCTAAGTGTGTGCTCTTATCCCCACAGGGACAGCTCTCACCCCCTCCTCCATTGCAGCAGACGAAGATTATTAGAAGAATCCACACCTGGTCAAAAGGCTGAAAGCAACAGACCACGGGGTGCCCAACCACAACAAGGGATACAGCTCCTCCGCCTAAGGCTCAGGGAACGTCTTGGAAGAGGGAGCAGAATGATTGTGAGAGCCAGAGGACCAAGAAGTCGGCTCTGAGACTGTGCCTTCTATATATGGCAGGGAAGCTGCACCCCCAAAATAGCCACAATATGACTGTCCAAACAAGACCTGCGTAATGACGACACTTGTTGAAACTTCACAAGGCCCCACTCCTAGACAAAGAGCGACAGGCAGTTAGTGGCTTCTGAGAGAGGAAGAATCTTCTCCAGCGACGAGGTCCTGGTTATCCAATCCCAGGAGGTCAGCCCTAAACACATACACATAGCGACAATAGCAGAGGAGCCCAGAAAACTGATATAAAATCGTAATTAGTTATGTAAATTATAATTATGCAACTACAGAAGAGGAAGTCATGAGATGGAAAGGGAGCAGGGCCAAGGGAAGTGTTAGATGGTGACAGGGAGGGTGGAAATTGTGGAAATAAAGCGTTCATCTGTGAAATTCCCCCCAAATTAAAAGACAAATAAAAAAAAAAAAACGATGCCAAGTTGGGAGGGGGGAGGGGGAGTGAATCTGATAGGAGTTAGGAAGGAGTGAGAAGTGGATGTATTCAAAATACAGTGCATGCTTGAAAACTCTCAAAAATAATAAAAACATGTTTTTAAAAAGAAATTCAAAAGCATAGTCAGCTACATGGCTCGTTTAAGGCCAGCCTGGGCTACATGACTTGCCTCAAATTAAAAAAAAAAATCCAGATTAATAGAAAAGTTTGGTTTGGGTTTTAACGTCTCACCAAGAAGTAAAATGTGTGATCCCGTGAATGGAGGCAGAATGTCCAGTGCAGGGGAACTCGTGAGAGACCTCAGCGGACTCCAGGGCTGAGTGCGGCTCTGGAGTCCTTTCCCACAGGAGATCATATGTGAGAAACTAGATTTGACGTGAACTTGGTCTGCATAGGTCAAACAGTCTTAGCCATCTCCAGAACTGCTGTCTTGATTCAAAACATTTGGCTCAATCTGGAGAAGATGCTTGTGAAAACACAACAAACAGACAAAACACAAGTTGGCGTTTCCGCCCGCGGTAATCCCTCACTAACTTCAGCGGAACACCAGAGCCAAAAGCAACAACTCTTCCAGATGCCACGGCACAGTTCTGTGTGAGGGAGGCTGGAATAATATCCACCGACATCCTCTCTCCAAAGACCCCTTCCTGCACGTCGCAGCCTCCCGCCCGTCGCCCCAGGAGAACTTCAACAATGAAGCCTTCTATTTTTGCATAAGCATGGATACAAAAACAAAACCCAGACTTTTCCTAACAGTGACACTCTCCAAGTTGCTGAGCAAACACAAAACATCCTTAAAATACTCTGACAGGATGATGCCCCCAAATATGGGGGGTGGGGGCATAGCTTTTTTTTTTTTACACTACTTAAGCACCACCAAGACTGCCGGTACCACGAAACGTTCGGTGATGACAGCTCAGGACTCCGTCCTTTCTACACCTGTGGCTGCACCATGACCCCGCCACTGCTGCCAGATGCCTGTGTCCCCAGAGGCTTGTTATAAAAGACCACCCCCGCCCTTGATATCCACAACACAGTGTCACGAGCATTTCTATTTCCTTTATCGGAACAATACTCCTGCTTGCTTATTTTGGCAACTCCACGAATCCACAGGTTTCCGAGGTAACTAGCTAATAAGTCATTGCCTTCAGTGAGCTGGATTCGCGAGCTCCCCGCCCGCAACTGTTTCTTGTCTGCTAAGCTCTGTTAAAGTTGAGGAAGATGAAGGTGTCTCGGTTTCCAAGCAGTGTTGGCCCCTGAGCAAGTAAGCCTCCCGGGCCAAAGCATTTCCCCTCCGTAAGCAACGTCTTGGCTCTGATGGTGTCCACAGCAGAAGGCAGGACCAGTCCAGCCTTCCCAGTCCGTCTGTCTGCCTCATCCTGAAGCAGAGGCGGAGCCACACAAGTTCCAAAGCAGAAAGCGAAGGCCTTTGAGTCTCGTCTTCTGCACACTTGAGTTGACTCCAGCACACATTCACTGTTGACAGCTGACCAAGTGCGCGGCAGAGGACGGCTGTGCTGGGATGCAGAGGCTGGGAACACACGTGCTGAAGGAGTAAGGAATTGTCCCTTTTCTCGGGTGGCTTAATGAGAATGAGAGATTGGGACCTGAAGACACTCGGTAGAATCACTACCTACACTGTTACGGCGGAGGAGGAAGGAGCGGCTGGTGTTTTGGGAGAACAGGGAACTCTGTAGAAAAGCTGGCATTGGATTAGTACCTTCAAGGTTGGGGAGACGTTTAATGGGCAGAGAGCATGGTGGAGTTTCGGAGGAAGAGGTAGGGATGTTCTTCTTTCATGGACCAAAGCAAAATGCATTTCACACAGAAGTCCCTATTTTGTGTCTAAATTTTAAGATGGGTACAAAGACATGAGGGATTTGTATTAGTGTTGTAAGAATCCGAAGCCCATCATCTATTTTTTGCATAGTAAGCATATTTACATATAGTCACACATGGGTACATATCTATACTTGTCTATGTTACCAAGCAGCAGAGAAGCTAACATATTTAAGTCAGGAACATTTTCCTTGGTCCTTTAACAACGTAAGTAGAAACAAGAAAATGTTTCTCACTAGCAAACGGGAATAAGTAGAGGGTTTTGTTTTGATCCTTGCCGTCAGCATTTGCTTTCAGATTTAATTCCGAGGCCTTTTCTGGCCAGCTGTGCCGGTCTTCTCTACAAGTCACACAGGCTGGAGCCCAGGGGACAGATCGTTTCAGCGTAGTGAGCTTCTGAACCCTGGGTGTCCACTCTCACCCCTTCCTTCTCCCGAGGCCTCACTGGACATTTCCCCAAGCAAGTGTTCTTTCAGAATTCCAGATTCTCACGGTCATGCTCACACACCCTGTTGGCTCGTGGCAGCAACCCAATCTTATCCAGGGGTTTCTGTGCCCTGTGACTTATCTCTATTTCCTCCACAAAGAAATTACATAGAACGTCCAAGAGTTAGGGGCAGGGCGTAAGGATGGGCGAGGGAACCAGCTTACCAACAGAGAACACTGGGAAAAGGCCCCGGTCTCTGTTCTAGGGCTGAACCCCTGTCTTAAGGTGTTGATGCTTTCGTGGCTTTAGAGAAGCTGTTTTCAAATACAAGCTGCCATAAACAGGACATGTGTGGGTTGCCATGGTCTCTCATCATGGGGAAACTTTATATATATAAATTATATAATATATATATATATTAGACAGCTGTATATTCTAAATTGGGTAGAGAGATCCAGTGTGTATATTTTATCTTCTAATTAGCTTCCCTTCTCTCCCTCCCCACTCCATTTTTTGGGCATTTCTCCAAGAAATACATATGAAAGCCAGGAGGTCCGCAGGAACAGAAGCTGGCCTTCCACCATTCACAGACGCACTTACAGTGAGCATGGCGAACATCAGCTGGCACACGTTGAAGGCGTGTCTCCAGTTGTGGTAGAGAACCATTCGGTAATTCTTCCTTACGGTCAGAAGCCACCTGCACAGGGTCTGAAATGGGATGGGGAGGTTGTGTGAGGGATGGGTTTGTGTCCTCAGAGGACCGCCGCTCAAGGGACACCAAGGTGATCAGGACTTTCCACCAGGGACTGGGCAGGTGGCTGAGTCATTAAGAGCCACTATGGTGTTGGTTGCAGATCGGGGTCGGGTTCACACCTTTAACTCGAGTTTGAGGGTGTTCTGTGACCTCTTCTGACCTCCGCTGGGTCCCAGGCATGCACGTGGTGCCCATACTTACACACAGACAGAACAGTCCAACACATAACACAAGACAAATCTAATAAAGACATTTTAATAAACCAAAACAAAAACCTAAACTTCCACTAACACTCTGCCAGACTCTCGCGGCACTTCCATGGGGTCCACAGGCAGGAGCCATCGCCTACAGTGTAGCTTTGGAAAAACCTTTACATCGCAGTGGCTGCGACACTTTGCCAGGTGCACCCCTTAGCGCCATCACAGAACCTCTTACCTCATAGTCGATCTTAAATTTCTGTACCATGCCCAGCTCCATGAACATCCGGAGGGCAGCTGTGATCATGGCGTCAACATCAAGGGAGAAGTCATCAAAATGAATGTCATCGATGGCCAGCTCTGACACCAGAGGGATATTGGCTGCCTACGGAACCAAAGACACAAGTCAAGACAAGTTCACTAGCTTTACCTAACCCTGTGTCCCACCCTCTCTGGCTTATCGGCGGTGCCACATAAATCAGGCCTGACCCGCGCTTACACCCTGCTGCGGCTAAACTCTGAGCTATAAATGCCTTTTGTTTCTGAGCAGCAAATGCCCAAGAAAATGGAGTGGGGAGGGCGAGAAGGGAAGCTAATTAGAAGATAAAATATACACACGGGATCTCTCTACCCAATTTAGAATATACAACTGTCTAGTTTACTGGAACTGCGGCCGTACAATGTACTATGATGCAGATTGCTGCGTGCAGAAACATCTGGGTGGCCAGCAGCTATGAATTTTATTTGCTTCCATGCGGAACAGGACGTGGGAATGCACCGCTCTTCTTTGCATTCTTGTATCCAGTCCCTTGCAAAAATACTCCCTATTAAACATGCGTTCTTTATGTGCAGAGGGACGGAGAAGGGCAAGCAGCTCGTCTCCAGCACAAAGCATGCTGCGCTGATGATGAAATCGAGCTGCTCCAAGAGAGGGCAGTTTCCGTTAAAAGATCCATTTTGCTATATTGCTTAGCAATAGACAGTGCACTTCGAACACTGGTCATACGTATGTAGAGTTTCCAAACACTCCTGTTAGGTGGCTGTCAATCAGTTATCCTGCACAAGCCTAAAGAGGAGGGAAACCAAATCTTTGGAAATCATTTTTTTTTTTTTACGCCAATTGGTTGGGTTTACCATGCCATTTGGGCCACTCTTGCTGTGTGTGTGGGTTATTTAATGGCTTTCAAGTTACCAGAGACCACTGTGTATTTGTATTCCTAGTCTATTCGCTGGGTATAAATTACCCTGCGAGTAATTTATGCCCTGGAACTACTTTGGCTAAGCAATTAAACCCAGCTCTGGTCACTCTGGGCATTCCTGAAACCACATAATCAATCCTGCCTCTCCAACCCCGTGCTTTTCTGCAAAAGTTTATGTGCCTAAGCTAAAAATACAAACTCTGCTTATTCCCCACTGTGGATGAGCGATGACCAAATCTATGTGTTGGGACAGCTAAGCTTCCATTTTGAAGACTTTAGTTCAATCAAAAATTAATTCCCTTGGAATTTACCAAATCATTTTAAAATACCAATAGGTTTGCAGATACTAGATTCCTGGAATTAAATGGCAAGGCTTGTGAACACAGTGGCAGGTATCTTCTTGGTGTATCTGTGTCCCCACGAGAGTGCCTTATTTATTTACTTTAAAACTTTTTTTCATAAAAGTTAGAGAAATCTACTAAGTATACAAAATAACAGATTTTATTGGGAATGTCAAGTGTTTTGCTCACAGTCCACCCCTGTCCCGTCTCCCTTTCTGTTAACCCTGCTCCTCTCCATCAATAGCCCCATTTCCACTCTGATGTCACACATGTATTTGAATGTACATCCCATATATGACCGAGACCACACAATATTTGCCTTCCTGAGTCTGGTCTATTTTATTTAGCATGATGGTTCCCAGATCCATTTTATTTATTTATGTCTGTCTATTTTTTGCTTCAAGTGACACAATTTTGGTATTGGTGTGTGTCCCTGTTTGTGTGTGTGTTCACACATGCACACAAGTGTGCGCATGTGGTAGCCAGAGGCTGACATTGTATCTTTCACTCTCCTCTCTACCTTCCTCTCTTTTGAGAGAGGGCCTATCACTCAATTAGAACTCATCCAGTGATCTCCAGGGATCCGCCTGTCTCATGTTCGTGCGCACCCCCATCCCGTGTTTGTGCCTGCCACAGCACTAAGGTTACAGAGGTGCACAGCTTTATGTGGGGCCAGCCACCTGAACTCAGGTCCTCATGCTCCCACAGATGCCACTTATCCACTGAGCCATCTCCCAGCCCACCTTCCTGACTGAACAAAATTCTATGCCGTCATATATCACTGTCTTTAGGAAACACATTTTATTTAGCTGCTATTCTGCTGACCGACACTTAGGCTGACTCCATATTTTGGCTATTGTTAATAAGTTGGCAATAAACACTGATGCATTTGGATCTCTGCAGGATTGAACACATAGTGTTGAATGCAAATCATCTCTACCATGCTGTTACAAACATAGACACACAGTCATATTCCTCTGGCAACAAATGCTTTCTTACCCAGAGCAATCACTTTCAACGCCTAGATTTATTTTAATCAAGTAAGATAGTTAGAATTTTAATACTTCTTACAATTGCTTGGTTTGAAGCATTATCCAAGACCCCACTGTTGAAGACAATGGTCAATCAGACTCATGCTACATCTAACAACCTCTGCTGCCTCATGTACTAGACCATTTCATACATACATACCTACATGTCTACATACATACATACATATATTCATACTTGGTTTTGTTAGGTACTATTCAACAATTATACCATTATGCCCACCTACAAGATATTTGTAGCTAACTCAAACAATTTCCTATGACCACCTGTCAATTCATTGACCTTATTTTAAATTCTATGGTAGAGTTAGTAGTAGTTCTTCAGTCTCTCAATGGAGTAAGACTGGCCTCGAATTCCCTCCTGCATGCTGGAATTAGTTAAGTGCTACCATGTTGGGCTAACAATCCTCTTTACTGTGAACTTTGTTGTCACCTATGTGCTTACCATTGGCACATTCATGTCAAATAAATTGGTAGAGAACTTATTAATGACAACATTGTCTATTTTGAAAATGTTAGGTGTGTAGGTGGAAGTTTCTGTCCCAACCAGTACTACAGCTGTTCAGTCCCAAAGAAACACACAGAGGCTTATTAATTATAAACTGTTTGGTCTATTAGCTCAGGCTTATTATTAATTAGCTCTTACTTAAATTAACTCATAATTCTTGTCTGTGTTTAACCTTGTGACTTGGTACCTTTTCTCAGTAAGGCATTCTCATCTCGTTTTCTCTGTGTCTGGCTGGTGACTTGCCCTCTGCCCTTTATCTTCCCAGAATCCTCTTAGTCTGGTTGCCCCACCTATACTACTTGCCTGGCTACTGGCCAGTCAATGTTTTATTAAACCAATATGAGTGACAAATCTTTACAGTATACAAGAACGTTATCCCACAGGATAGATGCTTTGATAAATCTATGGATGTCATGAAGAGATGGCTCCAGGTTCCTGCTCTGACTTCTCTAGATGAGGGACTGCAACCTGTAAGGTTAAATAAATCCTTTCCTCCCCAAGTTGTTTTGGTCAGGGTTTTACCACAGCAAGAGAGAAACAACCAGGACACTACCCTCACTTCTCTGAAGATGTTAATGACAGTCCCATTGGACATTTTTTCTCCTTCTCTCTTTGTTTTTTTACCACTTTGCTTTGATCTTTGTTCTTATGCTGACAGAAACACATATGCTAATTTACACAAAAATTCAAGCTAACAGAATTATTAAATACATGTATATTATTGTATAGCAGACCTCTAGAACTTTCATCCTGTGTAATCATACCCACTGAGTGACTTCTATGATCCCATCTCAGCTTTTAGCAGCCATCGTTCTGTTTCTGGTTTCCATGTTTGGTTGCTCTAACTACTTTGTACACAGGGAGCCGTGCAGTATTGGTCTTCATGGCACTGGCTTGTTTGACCAGCATGTTGCTGTATCATCTAAGTCGCTATTTTCACTTTAAGGATAATATGCCAAGGAATGAGCACCCACCGCCCTTTCCCTTCATCCTCAGATGGCTCAATTACCCTCCAATCAGGGAGTTTGAGGTAGAAGAGGCTTCAGAAGTCTTGGAGGTTTTCCTTGGGTGTCTGGTAATCTTTGGTTTCCTAGTCTTGCTTAAAAGCTTCTGTTACAGCTTGGAGGTTGCCCTGCCGAGGGGTTGAGTGACCTGTTTTCTTGGGGAAGCCTCCTGTGTCTTTGCTGTTTATCAGTTCCTGCTCCCTGGAGAATCTGGCTGGATTCCGGTTGGGAGTCTGTAGTGGGAGGGAGTCTGGGGAGCCTCAGTGTGGAACTGTTCGTTCATCTTTAGCCCACACCCCTGCCCTCCTCTGCACAGATGGCCCTGTGCAAAGACTCCCCTACTCTACCTAACCAAAAGCTAGCCTCCAGATTCCAGGGAGTGGGATGGGGATCCTGGATTCAATTGCCCTTAGACACGCTGCTATCTGGCAGCAGCCCTGCTTTCGTGGTCACTCAGAGCCAGCTCCTGAGCTGTTTGCAGGGGGGTGGGGATTCGACGGTGTAAAGCTGACCTCTCACCTCCCATTGCTAGTTGTTTTGACTTTCTTGGGTTTGCTAAGTTACAGCCCATTTATCTGTCTGTTCTCTAGGTTCCAAAGTGTGGTCGTTAGTAACTCCTTTCTCAATTTATTTGGCTTTGAGATTTGATACCAAATCCTCTACGATTATTTTAAAAGGCCTAGGAAGGGAACAAAGAAGACAATGAGGATGCTTAAGTGACTGTTTTAATCTGGAAAGCATCAAATGCTGCTATTAAGTGATACATTTTAATGGACAACTTGGGAACTCAGAAATAAGCCGGATTTAGTATCCAGTCTCTTTTAACACACATGACTGGCGGCAGCCGTGTGTATTGTGCCTGCGTGTTCAGTGTGAGTGACCACGCTAATCAGGCTCTGATAACTAACAGATACCACACTGCCCCTCCTTCGGAAAGCTCCGCTCCCCTCCCACTTTGATGGTTTGCGTATAGAGGATGCCAAGTGTTTGAAAATATCTCTGTTTGTTGCAATTTGTTCAGATTTAAGAGCGACCAGAAAACTGCTTTCTAAGAGACAAAGGCAGGACGCAAAATGACACAGGTCTCTCTGCTCTCAGCAGGAAAGTCTGTTTCTGAGTTGAAATAGGGAGCTGAAACCTCTTGCCGATTGTCACCAAAGAAGCCTAAGTGGCAATGGCGACATCACTGCTGCTCTCCCAGTGGCCCCTGTCTTCCGGTTATTAATAGTGTGCTTCTCTGTGCCATTATAAATCTTCCCCCTTCAAAGGCACTAAATTCACTTAATTATCTCAAAAATTAAAGAATATAGGCATTTTTTCATTATGAAATGTTAATGGAAAGGAAATAAGAACATTAGGTTGAGAAATGGAGGATGACCTCTGGTTCACTAAGACCCAACCTTATTGACCTTGTCTTTTCTCCCTAATAGGTTGATTGATCCACAGTTAAATCACACCAGTCCATACGTCACCCCGAGCCCTGCAGTAAACCCTTGCTGGCACATACGGATGCATAAAACACCCCCAGACTTTCAGGAGAGATCTTCTTTGGACCATTTTACCAAATATGGGCAGTTTCCATCCATACAGTCTCGGATGTAAGAGCAGGTTCTGTGCAATGAAGAATAAGAAGCAGAGGACATCCTGAGGAGATGAGTGTGGCTGTCTCACCTGCCAAAGCCCCGGAAAGGCCTTTTATTGTCCAGCCCCTTGTGCTGTAGATACACCCGCCCCAATCCCGCCTGAGGAGCACAGGATGGAACCCTATCTTCCAAGCCTATAATTACTCCAGCCATACGACATTAACAAAACAAATCAAAGTCAATTTCTCAAAGTGTCAGTCTTCAGCTTTTAAATATTTATAAGGTGTCATATCCCTAAATCAAAGAGGAGTGTCACAATCCAAAATAACTTCTGGATTAATAGCCAGGAAATAACATTCGGATAAAGAACCATTTAGTTTACCGCAGCAATAAAGGAAAACACAGAATTATGAGTCCCGCAGCTAATTTGAATGAAGCTCAGGAAGTGAGACTGTCTGGCTGGGAGCACCTTTGCTTTGTTCGGACCTGCGGAGCTGAGGGTTGATCAAAGGCGGGCATAAACCACCTCCTCTAGAGCTGGAGAGGAAGCTTTCGCAGGAGCCATAAAACGGAAAATACAATCCTGGGTCGCTTGACACACAATGATGTTCAGTAAACAGGAAGAAATGACAAGGTGGGTGGCCAGTTGGCCCTGACCACTCAGAGCAAAGCAGACCTGTTGCTGCCTCTTCCAGACACTTACCCCGCTTGCTCCTCTGGACGAAAGCAGAGGCAGAGAGGCCTTAGGCTTCCAGGACTGTGGAGGAGGAAGCTGAGTTATGGAGATGCAGAAGGGATTCCAGTGCACTTTCCCCACAGAACTCACAGAGTGCCGGGGGTGGCTTTTGGTATTTCGTGAATGAACTCATTGGTTCTTTATAAGCGCACAAGGACTATTTAAGCTGGGGTATTTAAAATCCTGTATTACAAGGAAGCCACATAAATAGGTAAAATGACCGCTTAAATTCGCAGGGCAGTCAACAGAGTCAGATCTGAATCTGAGCTGCAAATCCTGGCTCCGAACTACCCCCACTACCTCTGGAAATGGACCGATGCTAAGCTAAGGGTCACCCATTCCTGTCCAGGGCAAAGTAACTTGGTACGCCATGAACAGCCCTTGGGATTTAGCTGCAAATGACCTGCCGCGTGTCCATTTCTTATGATGAACATCCTAGGCCCATTTGGGAGAATCCTGTCTTAGCTTTTATTTGTATGAATTCACTCGGGGAATTCTCTAAGCTCATAGCTGCCTTTGGAATGAATCCCAGTTAGTTTTGTGCTGATTGGACACACGTAGAGTCAACTCTTGAGAGACCAGGATCTTCCTGAATGAACAAGCTGTCTACTGGGGGAGCAGACACACACATTAGACATGAGCCTGCTAGCACAGTGCAATCACCAAAAAGTAGCTCGCGAATTCTCGTATTTTCTCTGAACCATCTACTTAATTCACCTTGTGATTGCGTAGAACATTCTCCCCAACAGATGTAGAAGCTAATCCTAGGCTGACACAGATCCTTGAGGGCCTGTCAGCAAGACACTGAAGTGAGCCTCAGAATGAGCACTCCTTGGAGAAACCACCACAAGACCACTCTGCGTGGCAGCTTGAGCCGTAACAGAAGGAGAAAGCCCAGCGCGTAGAAATAGGAAATACTGACTGTCCATGACTGTTATAACTACATTGCTGCCGTGACCGCTGTGTTAGCAACTTTCCCTGAGGTGACAAATTCCTCAGAAAAATCCACTTAAGGGAAGAAAGACTTATTGGCTTATGATATCAGTGCACGGTTGATTGGCCCCACTGCTTTCAGACATAAAGAAACATGTGATAGAAGGGCCTGGTGGAGGAAGGATGCTCATCGCAGCCGTGAAGCCAAGGAAGGGAGGGACAGGACTGGAGATAGATAGGTAGATGGATGGAGAGGGAGAGAGAGAGAGAGAACAGAATATACCATTTAAGGGCACCCCCCCAGTAACCTACTTCCTCCAACTAGGCCTCACCTCCTAATAACTCATCCAGCTATCACTTCAATAGATCAGGTCACTGACGTATTGGGGCTCTCATTATCCAACCACTTCTCAGCACCTCCAATACATGAGCTTTTGGAGGCATTAGACAGCCAAACTGTAACAGTGATTGTCATTTGAAAGCACATATCGCTTTCCCCAAGAAGAATAGAATGGACATAGAACTTCTTTTCTAACGACAGACTTTGAGGTGCCATGCTCTGCAATCTTCCTTAGGACAGCGAATGGAATTCCTCTTAGGATCAGCACAGGCATGTTTGACGGCTAACTCTGTAACAGGATCTACCCAGGGTGCAATGCCCTTGGGAAGCAAAGCAGCCCCTCAGCCTGAGGTCTGTCTGGAGATGCAACCAAGTGCCCATGCAGTTTAAGTGTGGCGACGAGGGAAACGCATGACATTATGCCCTTGGACTCAGAGCCATCTAGGACTTGCTTTACTCGGAAACTTTGGCTGCCCCACCAACTGTAACGCTTGAGCTCATTCAGGTGAAAGTTCTCGATTTTTCCAAACTCCTGCCTGTGACTTCAGACCGTAATCTTGACACCTGCCTATTCCAGGACACCATGAGGACACCATGGCTAGCTTTAGCTAACTGTTCAGATAAGTCTGCTCCCTCAACTCCAGCTGGTGACCAGTCCTTGTCCTCTGCGGTCAGAATTCCCTCCTAGGACTTCCCTTCAAAGCTCTGCTCTTAACTTGGCCATGACAGGTGAAAATTTTAATACCGTTTTCCTATGGAAGCCATGTTTGTGGTTCTCCCTCTCTTCACTTAGTAGCCCACCTTCTCCTTCTGGGAGAATTTTATGATCAGTCATGTGTCCTCCAGGGAAAAGAACTTGGTTTTGGTGAGTAAGGTTCTGGTTTAAAGGCCACAAGGAGAAGGGTTTTCCTTTTCACACAGGACAGAGAAAGGGGTGGGGAAGGAACCTGCAGCTGACCTCAGCGCATTCATCAAAGGACCAACAGGAGGCACTGTTCGGTGCTCATGAAGTAGTCGAATCGGGATTCCGGCCTTGGCTTGTCTGTGGTCAAGTGAACACCTGCCACTGTTTGAACTCAGGGACTCACCTGCCACCCTTTGCAAGGGAGACTGGTGAAGACTTTGACCAGCATCCAGGACCCAGCCACGGCAGTTTTCACGGCCACAGCTGCTTTGCCCTTTGCACACCACTTCTTTGACTTGTGCTCAGATGGGCCTTAATGGCTTCTTGCCCTACTGACTTCAACCTGCTGAGCTAGCATCTTTGTTTCAGGGTCTGCAGCCCCTCTCTACTACAGGGTGAGAGGAATCACAGTCTTTCCTGCTGTTGGCTAGCAGGCAGGCCACACGAACATGAGGAGATGATTAAAGGCTCCTTCAGGGGCTTGATAGACCAAGAAAAGGGGAGGAAGCAGTGAGAAAATTGTGTGGGAACTAAAGGTGAAGCTGTCCAGGAGCATCAGCCTCCAGACACAGACCAGAGCATCAGCCTCCAGACACGGACCAGAGCATCAGCCTCCAGACATGGACCAGAGCATCAGCCTCCAGACATGGACCAGAGCATCAGCCT
>JAQHUG010000038.1:10032864-10057370 GCA_028555095.1 Dicrostonyx torquatus | reverse complement strand
GGACCAGAGCATCAGCCTCCAGACATGGACCAGAGCATCAGCCTCCAGACATGGACCAGAGCATATGGTTTATTCTACCACACACAAAATCAGGGAATGGTGAAACTTGAGCTTTGGGATGACCATTAGTAGTTAATGACAATACTGGCTACCCTGACTGATGTAGGAGGGTCCTTCTGTATTTCTGTTGTTTTCATTGGTTGAATAAAGAAACTGCCTTGGCCTGTAGGATAGGGCAGCCCTTAGGTGGGTGGAGTAGACAGAATGGAAGGCTGTGAGAGAGAAGGCACTGGAGCAGATGCCATGTTTCTCCAGCCCAAGATGGACTTTGATTAGTATCTTCCCGGTAAGCCACGACCACGTGGTGCTACACAGATTTCTAGATATGGGTTAGACTCATATGTATAAGAGGTTAAAACTAATGGGCCAGGCAGTATTTAAATGAATACAGTTTGTGTGTAATTATTCTGGGTATTGGTTAGCCGGGACCAAAAGCAGGCCTGTGGCCGGGAGCTGGGAGCCAGGAGCCGGGTAACGCAGCCCCCACAGCCCGTTCCTCCTCATTACTACACCTGACAATGAAGAGAAAGGTGCAGAGCCACCGGCCAGGATGTGAACGTTTTGGGGGTCCCCATTCATGCAGCTCACCTTATCCTATGCCATCTCAGCCATACCTCATGTTCTGAGTCACTCCTTTTCAGTTGGCTAGCTGGGGGCAGGAGCATAATCTGACACCAGAGACACACGAGGCTAGTCACCCCATAATCACTCCCCAGTGAGATGCCCAGAAGAAACATCTCAATATTTACACATTTAGTATAAACAGTTTTCTTATTCTGTGTATCAAATGCGTAACAAAGTCTCCGCCCCTTCTGGAGCTACACATCTCAGCTGTGGCTTCAGGGTTCGGTTGGGCATCTTCTTAGGAAAACAGGCCTTATTTCCTAAATGCATCACAGTTCCTCTATGAGGTAAGATGCATGAGAACTTACACACTTTTACTTATAGGTCCAGCAAATATTTATAAAGGCACAGGGAACATTACAAAAGACGTTTCCAATCTTAGGGGTGAAGAAAACAGTCACTTGCCACGAACGCTTAATCTATCAAGGAAGAAGGCACAGAAGGTTGAGGATCCTGGCTGCTGAGGCCTAACTCCCTGTCTTGGGGTCTACTGGATTTCTTCTTGCTGGGTGGAGGCACTCCTGAGCACACATGCAAACACGTGTGTACACACTGTCATGCACATGTTGGAGTTTTGATCTGCCTTTTGACTTCTGTAAGTTATCTTATTAGCTCATTCTGTCTTGGCTGGACACTGACAACAGCTTTAATTCTGCACGGGTCATGCTTTGGTGATATTTGATTGAATAATCATGTATTTTAAAATGCATACTGTTCGGTAAATATATTCACAAGTGTAACACCGCTAATAACTTCAAAGATTGCGAACTGAGCTGCAGTTTTGGTAGTGCTGGGTAGAACACGCATCACAAGAGACACATTTCCCCCGTGGTGCGTTTATCGAGATGTAGGCACATCACGCTTTGTGCCAAGCTCTTGGCTGTGTCTCATTTAATTCTGCAACAGAGGCATGGATGAAACCCCCTTTTCGGTTACAGCTTAGACCCCTAAACTGTAGGCCTCGGGCCCTTCTCGTCTGACAAGGGAACAGTGACAGTTTAGCTTCCCTCCAAGCCCAGGTGCAGAAACTGAGATGAAGACCAATGTGCTCAAGTTCATGTGACTAGAAAAATCCTGGGATGGGAATTTAAATCCTACCAGTCCACCCCCTGCCTCCTGTGTTTGTGACCACAACTCTGTGTTGTCCATGCAGCGATTTAAGTGTCTCTTAGATGCATTGCAGTGTTACCTCGGCCTTGCTGTTAGTTCTCGCAGTCTCCTCCATCCAGCTCTAAACATTTTATTTTTCAGCCATCGTGAGCCTGTCTCTCGTCATTTATGATTTCATAAGGAAAGGATTAAGATTCTTGAGCGTCAGCAATTATCACAGCCTCGTACTTTTCATAGCTTGGCTCACACATAATAAATGTGGGCCCGTGGCATGCCAAGCGCATGGCATCTGCACCCAAGCAGATGCGCGTTTGAATCTGTGTTTGCCACTTGCTGAAGCCGTGGCCTTCAACCCTTCTTTCTGATAAAGGAACAGAAAAATAACTATCGTGCACAGCCCTTAAAACGTTGAATTGGGTCTGAACATTTGGCGGAGTGCCAGGCTCAGAGCAGGACCTAAGCTTCAGGCAACAGGTCTGCTTGGTCTGCCCATTAGGGCTGCCTGACACAGGCCCGTAGGTGGCCGGATCAGAAGTGGTGTGTTCCCACAGGCCTGGAGGCTAAAAGTCCCAAACCAAGGTGCTGCCAGGTCTTGGTTCTCCCTTGGTGTAGATGGCTGTGTCCCCATCTGGCTTCCTATGGTTGAGTATCTCTGGTATCTTTTCCTCTTCTCCAAAGGGCACTGCTCCTGTTGGATTAGGGATAACTTCTTTTTTTTTTTTTTTTTTTGTTTTTTCGAAACAGGGTTTCTCTGTAGCTTTGGAGCCTGTCCTGGAACTAGCTCTTGTAGACCAGGCTGGTCTCAAACTCACAGAGATCCGCCTGCCTCTGCCTCCCGAGTGCTGGGATTAAAGGCGTGCACCACCACCGCCCAGCTGGGATAACTTCTTTTACATCATTTATACACAAGTCCCCTTTAAAGTCCCTACCTCCAGGTCCAGTCACATTCTAAAGTCCTGGTCCTGAAGGCCTCAATTTATGGGTTTAAAGGGAAATGTCATTTAACCCACAGTAGGCAGTTATCATTGTTACCGCAAGGTAGATAGTGAAAGTCTTCAAATAAACGTTCCATGCTGCACCCTCCTGAGAAGCCCGCAGATTATCAGTCCAACTCTTCCTCTCCTCGTGCCTTTTAGAAGATTTCGCTCCCAGTAAACTTTACTCATTCCTGGGGGAAAAACATCCAGAACTGGGTCTCCAAGGTAACACCAGAGGGACACACCACCCACGTCAGTGCCTCATAAGGTAAGGCTTGGCGGCATCAACCTGTCAAATGTGACGTCAGCCTCCTGGTCCACTGGAATTGAGATGCGTATGCGTGGAGCTGGGGAGAGCTGGGTCTTCATTTTCATACCTGGTTGGCTGAGCGCACATTGCCCACCCTGCATTCCTATCCTAATATTCCACTGTTTCAAAAACAGCTATGTAGAACTCCTGTTGAGGGACGTCCCAAGAAAGGCGTTCCTTTTCAGAGGGCCTGGTGCCAGCTGCTGCCACCGTTCCTGGCTCGGCAGAACTCCTCGGCTTCCAGCGTCCCTCTGTCCAGTTCCCGACTGCACAGAACACAGGCAGTGTCTCTCAGGTTGATTTTCTCGGTGCTGTTGGGGCCGCTCTTGCTGTAGCTGTATTTCCACAACCTGCATCTTTTACTCTCGTCCAGTCAATGAATACCTTCCTGAAGGCTTCTGAGTTTGTCAGGCATGTTGCCAGTGCCGTGTGGGCATCTTCGTGTCTTTCTGGGCAGACACTTCCTGAAGGGCAGGATAGGGCAGACATTCTCTGCTTTTGAGCCAAGCCAGAGGCCTGTCTATAAATAGTACGTAAAAGAAGCAGACACATGGAAGTTGGACTCCTTCTCTGGAACGTGTATCAGGAGGATGAGGGGGTAGGAAGTAGGTGGGAGCCATGTATGGAGGTTTAAGGAAAGCTTCCTTTTTAATGGGAAGTTGAGAGAATGGAGCCCCCACTCTTCTGCTCCAAGTCAGAGGAGGGTGAGGGAGGAACAAAAGGCTTTGCTCCTATTGCCCAGTGAAATTCCCAGGAGCAGTTTTTTTTTTTTTTTTTAGCTCCACTGTCCTTTGAATTTGTCAATAGTATGTCTGAAGTCTCTGTTTCTAAGCAGACAGCAAAGGGATAGGAACACAAAGGGAGTCACTTGGTAGAGTTGTTTATAATGAGGTCTCCTTAGTCTTCTTCTGGGACAAGAAACGGAACGGGAACAAGGCTTAATACAGATGTTGGTTACAGGGACTAGAGATGTTTTAAATGATGGCCCCTTGCTGGCTGTTTCTTTTCACTGAAGCCTTCTGGCACCTGGCAGGAAGCATCATGAGTGCTTAGCCCCATGAAAAAGTGACATGTCCGTGCTGCTGTCTGGGCTTCAGCTGTGAAGGTGGATGAAGAGTGAGGACGTGTACCAGAAGAAGGGTAGGAAGGGGGAGGCTGAGGAATGAAGTCACATCAAACACATGGTGAGCTAAGCCAGCATCAACTATGGGGACACAGTGCAGAAACTCCAGCGGGTCAGTCTCACTGCATCTAGGATGGTGATAAATTATTCCTCGCTCGGCCCCTCAAGAGGAGTAAAGAGGAAGGGGATGAGCAGGTTTTACTGGCTCACCTGCAGCTAGTTTCTCACTAACTCACACTTGAAGGAGGCTCCGAGAGGTTAAGTTTTGGAAGGAGGGTTGAGAAAGTTAAGCCATGAACAATCCAAAGAGAAAGGGAAGCAGAGAAAGGGAAGCAGAGAAAGGGAGGCAGAGAAAGGGAGGCAGAGAAAGGATGAGTGAGAACATCCGTCTGTCCAGAGTCTGGATTGTGTAGAAAGGCAAGCTGCCCTCATCTCTTGCCCCAGCCCAGCAAGGAAAGCTATCAAGTCCAGGAAGAGCAGGGCTGGCGACAAATGCCCCAAGTTGCAGAGGACTTCAGTTCAGAAGACTGTGCGGGAAGAAAGCCTGGAGGTGAAATCATAGAAATGAGGAAGGGCACAGGATGGTGAGGAAGAGGAAGGACTCATTAGCAGGAAGCAGAAGGTGAAAGATGCTGAGTGATGTCCTGGGCTGTCCCTGACATCCTGTGGTGAAAGTCTGGTGTAGGAGTGTCCTTCTGTATTTGGGTTGCTTTCATTGGTTAATAAAGAAACTGCCTTGGCCTTTTGATAGGGCAAAATCTTAGATAGGCAGGGAGGACAGAACGGAATTCTGGGATAGGGAAGGCTCAGAGAGCTGCAGCCACGAAATCACCAGAGTCAGACATGTTGAATCTTTCCTGGTAAGCCACAACTTGTGGTGACACACAGACTATTAGAAATGGGTTGAAGATGTAAGAGTTAGTCAACAAGAGGCTAGAACTAATGGCCAGGCAGTGATTTAATTAATACAATTTCTGTGTGGTTATTTCGGGTATAAGTTAGCCAGGACCAAAAGCAGGCCCACTGCCGGGAGCTGGGTGCTGGGAATGCAGCCCACTCCTCATTGCAACAAAAGTCTCTGCTGAGAGGGAGGGCGCTAACAAGTTGAACCACCCTGCTCTGGCTGTTCTGAGCATCTTTCCAATGAACTAACTTTAGCTGGGTCAGCATGAAGCAAAGCATATATCGAACCTTCTCCGAATTACACTGTGTGTGTTCACACTGTGCTGGACAGGAGAATCAACCAGTTACCGGAGACAGGGGCATGTGGCCAGGCCGCTTTATCAAACACTGCCCATAGGTATCTTTCCTCACTAGGCCTCTCTTCAGAGTGAATAACTGAAGGGGCCTCTTACCTTGGTAGTCACTGTGAGGAGATCATCCAGATCATTCTCTCTTCTCCAGGCCTGAGCAGTCTACAGGCTCATGAATTGCCACATAGCTCAGTGCATCTCCAGGATGATAAAACCTCCCTGACTGGGACTTCAGTTTTGCCAAAAGATCATAAGGTCATACGCATGCAAGCACGCATGCACGCATACACGCGTACACGTGTCCCCTCCCACACAACAGAAAGACTAACCCCATGGCTTTGTTCCCTTTCTTGTTCTTTCTCTGCCCTAAGCATGGCCTGTCTCAGGTGGGGCTTCTCCTTTAGCCTGAATCCCAGCATGAAGGTGCTGCAGGTTCACAGGGGACAGAGGGCCAGCTGCTGATGTGTACCCAGAATGAGAAACAAACCCTGTAGCCATATACTCCCATGGGAGTTGCTACAGGGGCCTCTCCCGCATACACTTTGTTCATTTTATGCCACTTCTTCTCATCTTAAGTTGCTCTGACCTCCCTAGGTTTACTCCTTGGGTCTACTCCTTAGTCTACTCCTTGGGTCCACTCCTTGGGTCCACTCCTTGGGTCCACTCCTTGGGTCCACTCCTTAGGTCCACTCCTTGGGTCCACTCCTTGGGTCCACTCCTTGGGTCCACTCCTTGGGTCCACTCCTTGGGTCCACTCCTTGGGTCCACTCCTTGGGTCTACTCCTTGGGTCTACTCCTTCGTCTCAGGCTAACCGGTAGAGTTCTGCAGCTTCGGTTTGAAATGTGAGGCATTTCTGATACCACACAGAATATAATGGTCATACTTAGACCTGTGTACCAAGATCTGACTAATAGATACATGCATAGTAAATCTAATAATGATAATAATATAACTGATCAAGAATGGAATATGTTTAAAATTGGAATTCTCACCGAGAGAAATATTTTTCCTTCATGATGATGACTTGGGTAAACGAGAACTTCAGACTCTGATTGTTTTACGAATCCTTCTAGACACAGAGCGTACTCACTCACTCGAAAGAGCACAGGCAGATTATAAACCTATGCGCTGAAAATGAATGAAGTCATATTTCTCTCTGTTCTGGTTGCTCTTTAGCAAAGCTCTTTGTCTACGACGTTATTTCAGGAAAGACTGAGATTACGCAGGCCCCTGCCTCCAGGCAGTGATGCAGGTAATTCTTGCAAGAGTTGGGAGCTGCAGGTGACTGGAAGATGCCTCTCCTCTTTCTGGTGTCTATGGTGTAAACTATGAGCACGAGACAGCAGTCATTTTTCTATTTCTTTAAAGGTCACAAAGGATAAACGATTACAGTAACATCTCACCCACTGACTAAGCTTTCAACAGTAAATCCAGGTATTGATTTCAAAAGCTGCAAATCTTTTATTCAAATATTTCTGATAGGGCTACAAATCCTGAGAAATCAAATATTTTTCTGAATGAAGATCTATGAAAATAGATGATGGATTTCATAAGCTGTCAAAGCAAAAATGTTACATCTCACAGTTTGTCATTGAGTATGATATAAAACACCAATGGGGAGATTATTTATATTGATAAAAATTATTCTTCAGCGTTGCAAGCTAGTTTCTGGGGGAATAAAATATCCGTGTGGCTTTTTGCCAGAACTAGAAATTTTCTGATCTAGAATTAGATAGTGAAAATAATGTAGATTAATGCCTAAAGTCATTTCTTGGAGTCTGATAGAGCATGCACTGTTGTATAGGCAGGCTGAGTGAATTGCTCTCCCTGCTAGACACATTGTATTTTTACCATTCATCTGCTGTGATTACTGCTATCAGTTTTTTGTTTATTTTGCTGGAGATATAGGAATATATGGCAATCTTCTTTTGACTGTGTTTCTTCCCTTTTATTTTTGGTGATTGTTCTTTTTAATGCTCACTCCCAGAGATTCATATTTCAATCAGGCTACCTTTACCCAAAGTTTTCTTTCTTTCTGGGTGATGGCTGCAGGATTACAGAGCTGGCTAGCCTTGTTACTTTCATGGTTACAGGCAGTGCTCCTTACCACAGACAGCTCTCTCATCAATAAATGGGCCACAACATTAAGGAGACATGGCCGGATCAGACAAATCCTAATCCCTAGTTCCCCAAACAACTGGGAATCATATGTCACAAGTTGAGTCCAGGACGTTGTCACCCCATGCCAAAGATGACAAACGATGCTATACCACACAGAAACTGACATGTGTATATCTATGTCTGCAAAACCAGAAATTATGTATATAGTTAAAATAGCAGATTAGTGAACATATAGTGAATGAATATATATAAATTTATATATAAATATATAATATACATAAACCATTGTTTACAAACAAGGAATGCAACTGCTTGGAATCAAATCTTCCCTACAGGACGGAGCTTTCGGCTGTGCTCAGAAGGCTTCTCCTGCGGAAAACCCACGTTCAGCGTTCAACACCCTCAAAATTAGCAATCAATGCGGAAGAGGAGGCAGAAGTTAGTAAGAGGCAGCGATGGTGGACGACGCCAGGGAAACCGTGTCTTCCAGACACAACAGGAACCCACAGGGACTATGGCAGCACACACAGGGTTCAAACTCAGCAAAATTCCAGTCCGGAGAAGGGAAAGTGGACAGAAAGTCCCGTGTCTAAGACGGCGTTGGTAAGTGATAGCTGTCCAGTGAAGTGTCCCTGCTCTGTCAGCTACACTCCAGGGCAGGCAGGCTCCAGGCCCAGGTAGACTCCATTTTGTTGTTGTTGTTTTTTGTTTGTTTGTTTTGTGTGTATTTTGTTTTGTTTTGTCTTACTGTCCTTTTGTTTGTTTGTTTTAATCATTTTTTTGATAGAGACAGAATATATAGTATGAAGTTAGGTGGGTAGGGAGGTAAAGAATATGATCAAAATATACTATATGCTGTTTTTAATAAGAAAAATAAACTGACCCATTCTGTAAAATTATTCATCTCTACAGATACAAGTCTAAGGCAGATCAAAATTGTTCACATATGAAATCAGAAACATTCCCCTCCCGCTCTTGTCCTGCTGCGTTGCTGGAAGGAGCTCTCCCTACACTCAACAGTGGGGTGCTGCACAGGGCAGCTGCAGGCAGGGGTTCGCATTCTCTCTTACAGCTCCCTAGAGCAAGTTGCTCCACTCTCTGCTGTGTACCTCGTCGGGGCACAGAAGCCAGCCATCACTTCCGAGGGTGGCGGTTGGCGTGCAGCAGGTGCTCACTCGATGACAGCAATTACAGTTGCTGTTGTTGTAACTGTTGCTTTCACTATGCCTGACTTGAACAATGTCCCAGTCCTCGGCTGTTGGCCGGGACTCCAGGCACCGGTTTACCGTGTCTTAGAAGCTGTTTACTGGTGTCAACTTTGAATTGAGGAGTGAAGTCATGGAAAAGCTATGCGTCATGGCCAAATCAGAAGGGAAAATGGAGGCTCCGAGCTCCCTTCTCAGGCCCTGCCAAAACCCAGAGTTTAGGTTTTGTTTACAACAAACAGTACCTAATCCCGGCAACATATAAAATTTCTTGCCACTTCCCCTCAGTAGAACACAAATCACTGCCTCTCTGGCTTTATTTCGGGCAGTTAGGTAGTTAGTACACCGTTAATTCCTACACACGCCACAGCTCAGCTTCATTGTCGTTCAGTTTTATTTCCACCTTCTTCCCGAGATCCCTGGCTGGAGGTATGACCTGCTCTCTGGGCATCTCTGGGTATTTTAAGGCAATATGAATCTTTAGGACCTCAATTTACAACTCAAAACAGAAATGCGTTTTCCTTCCAGAGCAGAAATACCGACCCTGAACATGGAGACGTCTGGATATCCATCGCTGTAATTAAAGTGACTTGGCCACCCCAGAGATGAGTCTTTATTGCAACTATTATTCAATGATAAGCATTATAATTAAAGGCATTTTTCTCAAATATAGTATCATTTCCAAGATCTGGATGGCCGATGGAATTTCTGATAATAGAATACGGCCATCAGCAAACACATGAGTCAGGACTCTGCTGTTCCTTGACAACATGGGGGCTGTGCCCAAGGCTAGCGGGTGTTCAGACTGGTTCAGACTGGTGCTCCCTGGCACAGCTATAAAAGCCGATAGCAGACTGGCTTTGAAAAAAGTGTGGTCTCTGATGTCAACCTCTAGCTGCCATATACATGTGTGTATATGTACATATACACATTATACATGTGCAAGCTTCTATAAACATGCATACACACATGTACACACACAACACACATACACATTCAAAAGAAAAAGGTGTGGTCAAAAGTGGCTGTGTTAATAACTTTACACACACACACACACACACACACACACACGTGCGTACGAACATATATGTCTGAGGTCAGCTTAAAGAAATGGCCTAGCATTTTAGCCAATGGGTTGATGTGCTGTTTTCACAGCCTCAGTGCCAGCTACTCTTCCTTCTCTTTGACTATTGCCACCAGCAGCATAGCTGCTGCATCCGCATCCCCCTCCCATTCTGGGAGCCCACCTCTGCACGCTGACTTTCAGGAGAGCTCTCCCTCCTCACGCAATGACAAGACCGACAAGGGTGAACCACCCCAGACTTTTCTGTAATTGCTGACCACCTGTGAGCCATGAAGCTAGAAGGTGCCGGAGGTCCTGAAGATAGGAGCCAACGGTGCTGCTTTCCTGGGATATGTGGGGCAGGAGCCTGGGAACCGGAGACTCTGACAGCATGGTATGATATAGATTATAGCTGCGAGTTTGTTCCAGGGTCTGAGGCTTTCTGGAGTTTTACTGGTGTAGAAAACACTTATTCCTCCTTAAGAAAAGAGAACCAAAGAAGGTAATACCAGAGGAAAGAGTGGATTTCCTAAACTCATTTTATATTCTGTTCCACAATAAAGTCCTTGATGTTCTTCATTTAAGAATATCAGAGAATGAAAACAAAAGGTCTTTAATGATCATTGAGTGTGTATAACATATCAGAATGAAGTCAACAGTATCCCTGCCGTTATCCCATTTAACATTCACACAGCCTCTTGGTGGGTGTTCATCTCACCCCGTACTGATGACTACGTAGCTGTAGAGGAGCTACAGCCTTTACCCTGATCACCTGGTCCCTGTGAAACTAGGCTGGGTCTTGAGCCCATGTCTGGTGGCCACGGTGGCTGACTGCAGGGATGAGCCATTCTTCATCTCTGCAAAGCCCAGCATAAGATCAAGATGTGGCTCAGCCTGAGCTGTTGAAGGATGTTCTCACCCTGCCTGCGTCTCATCTCTCAGTCCATTTTGTATCATTTCAAAATAATATCTGAGCATCACTCACCCAATTCCTTTGTGATGGATTTCTCTGGGCACTGAAACCGGTGTCCACATGGTTTGCACACGCAGCGTGTCCTGGTCCTGGAATTTATACCTCAGTGTTTGAGCCTCTATAGGAAAGGAGGTGGCATATTTGGCATATTCTGATGAGAAGTTCACGCCAAGACCTGCATTTGAACTTGTGTTAGATCTTGGACGGTGACCTGCTGATGCTGTGACCTTCGGTGACTCCTTTTGCCCTGTAGGCTTCACTGTCCTTCCCATGAAAACAATGTAAGCATCATGTTTATTTCGCACAGTTGCAAGAGTCAAGCTCATGTCTCCCAGCTTCAGTTCACTTTAGAAACAGGGACACAGGCACGTAAAAGGTCTAGTAACTTCCCTAAGTTTGTCACCTGCGAAGCTCGGGCAGATTCACAAATTCTGCGACATTTATTGATTCACTTTCCAGGCCAATCAGTTTGCTGCTTTATCACAGACATACTTTACTGAGCACTGACCACGTGTCAGGTGCTTCTCCAGCTCCTGGGAGATGCGGGTGGCAAGCAACTCAGAGTCTAGGCAGATTTGATGCTATCATTACTGGTTCGTACAGTTTGTGTGAGTCTACAGAATTAGCGCACAGCAGTATCCTAGCTAAAGTTGCTATGTTGCTCACTGCTAATTACGATTACCGTTAGGTCTGGTTAGCTTCCAAGCTGAGTAACTCTCGGGAAAAGCAGACGTTGTCTTTGCCTCATTTGGTTGCTCAAAGTTCCTAGAGAGAAAGATGCCCAGGTGAGGCGTTCCTAAGGAGCAAGCGACTCCGCCCACTCCGCAGCGACTCCGCCCACTCTGCAGCGACTCCGCCCACTCTGCAGCGACTCCGCCCACTCTGCAGTGGCAGCGTCGTCTGGGTCCCTGGCACTGAGGCATTCGGAAGGGCTTCACCCAGTTTTCATTGCTGAGAGAAGATGCCCTTCATTGCAGCATGGGTCTTAAAGTGAAGTAGAGGAGGGGGGGGTCTTCAGTCAGGGCTGGCTTTGCCTCGTGCTCTGGGTCTTTTGTACAGCCTGTTCTTTTCAGCATAGTCCCTGATTGCTTTATTCACCTGCCTAGCTAACCAATGTTAATTTCCTCTGTTATAATAACAGCTGAAAGAAAAAACAGCAGGGGGCAGCAAAAGGGGGCAGCAAGGGGGAACAGCAAGGGGACACCAGGGGGACAGCAAAGGGGGACATCAAGGGGGAGCAGCAAGGGGGCAGCAAGAGGGCAGCAAGGGGGAATAGCAAGGGGGCATCAAGCGGGCAGTAAGAGGGGGCAGTAAGAGGGGGACACCAAGGGGGAGCAGCAAGAGGGGGAAGACAGAGGGGAACAGTAAGAGGGGGCAGTAATAGGGGACAGTAAGAGGGGGACAGCAATGGGACATCATGGGGAGATAGGAAGAGGGGGGCAGCAGGAGGGGGTTCTCCCTACATGAAGAATGAGAGCAAGGCAAGCTTCACGAGAGCCTGCCATTCCAAGCCCGGAAGTCCAGGCAGCCTTGTCTTGCTCTTTGACCACTGTCTCTGAGTTTACAGGAGGAAGAGATCTCACTCCAACGCTACAAAAATGAAGAGCTCTTCAAGGGCGAGATAGCTCTCAAGGTCAGATACTGGCAAAATAACTTTGGGGATATACTCTGCATTCAGCAAACCCATTGGACACGGCATTTCCCCTCCAGCAGACGGAGGCTTCCCTGTCCACCCATGGGCATGCTCTGATTTCTTTCCCACAGAGGCCCTGCATTCACTAGAAAAGATTAGGGACCAGAATCTAATTTTTAACGCATCTTGGATCCCGCAGATTAAAATCAGCTGCCCTGATATGGTATCATTTTACACATTTGATTGTGTGTGTGTGTGTGTGTGTGTGTGTGTGTGTGTGTAGGATGTAAGCATTATGCATGTACGACATGCACGGCGGTGCCACACTTACCACAGAGAGGCTCCTATGCTCAAATATCTGCCCCACCCCCATGCCTCATCTCCATCTTGACAGCCAAGGCTCATCTGGAGTAGCCTCTCCTCTCTAGCTGACAGCCAGACAGCCAATGAAATACCTCTTCCTGTTGCTGGGTCCCGTAAAGGCAGCAGCTAGCTTCCAGGGCTGTCATTGGCTAGTCGGGCTTTCTGTGGAATGCTAACACATTAGGGCCAGCAGAAAAGTGACAGGCAGGTAGAGCCACACAAATATATCACTGGCCTGATGTTCCACTGGAGAGAAAAACTATCTCAAGGCTGAATGACAGCTATAACACACCGTTAGAAGAAATCTCCCCACGTCTGCGCTCAGGCAGCTGTGCAGACGGGGAAAATGCACACACAAAAGAATCAGCACAATGCTGTCTAATCCTCAAACACCCCCTTTGCATGGTCTGATGAGTGCTCCCCCTGATTAAGAAATACGTGGTCATTGCTACATACCTTTAATAGAATGTCCATTTATATATTTTAAAGTCCAATGCTGTCTATTTGGGAAATGACTTCCAACCTTGTCAAGGCAGACTTGTAAATTCTTCTGCATCTCCTTGTCTCTAGCATAACCCCTTTGACCTTTCCCTTCTGACCCTCAAGCCCCAAGACTCTGAAGTGGCAGGATGTGGTCAGTGTCAGGGGTGGTGCTGGATGCAGTTTATCTCACTCTGTCCACTTCAAATATTTGCATCACGCCGGGAGGGTAAGTTCAGCCCTATCGAAACATCTTTGGGATTCGTCTTTGCAGTCGGACAGAATTGTTTGACCACAAGTAACTGCCTTTGCTACCACCAGGCTAACTGTTCACACACAAATCTGCCAAAGGGCCTCCAGGAAAGAGTGTCCTCTACTAATTGAATTCTAATGAGGCCAGGGAGTAGATTAGAAATTGAGCTATTTTACTGTTGGCTCCAAACGCTGGATATGGGGATGTTTGGCCTACTTGATCTGTTTAGTCTTCCAGGAAGACCCAGTTAATTCACGTAGAAATGACTGTCCTAGAAGTACTCCACAGGTTGCTGGTTGATCCAGCTGAATGGAGATTTCTGGGTCTCTGTTATCACCCGGCGCGGCAGAAAAGCTGCTGGTCTGGTCTGGGCTGATGACAGACGGTCATAAATGCAGACTTCTGGACCAACTTAGCTGGCACAACCATGGAAGATATATGATGTATTTGAGTAGTTTAAGTTATTTAGGAGAAAGCCAAATCAGGGTGACCAACACTTAGATAATCCACGGAGGGAGAATATTTAAGGCCACAACAAAATATTCTGTTCAGTAATAGAATCTAGTCAGTATTGCTGGGAACTGCTTCAGGGACTAGATCGATGATAATTGTCACCCAGTACCGTACATTATGATGTAAGCATCCCATCTACATTCCCAGGAAATGATTCTGGTTATAAAAAACACAAAGCAGTAGAGAGGGCTGGTGGGGACTGAAAGCCACCATTTGGAAGCTGTGTGCCGCTACACCAGACTGAAGGACAGTAATGATACTCCATGCTCCTCTGTCTGTCCTAGGAGACATGGTCCTCTTCCACACTTAACCACCTGCGTTCACTTGGAAAATGACACTATTCTACCCACAAAGCCCTCCACACAGTGGACTGGTCCAGGTCTAGGCAAGTGAACCCAACTCAGCCAATCAGAAAGTGTTCCCAAGATTCTGTAAAGCGAAACACAGGACTCATCCCTTCCTATAGGAAATTAGAGAAACCTAGTCTCTGGCAGATGCCGATCAGCAGTGAGTGTCCCACAATGGTCTGGATGCTGCAGTGTGAGGTTCTGTGCTTTTGGTCCAGGTGCTCTCTGGGCAATCGGTGCAGAGTCACAGTGACCAGCTCTGGGAGTTGTCAAATGGCTTCGAGACCTTCATCTAGTTTTGTAGGGATAAAATCCATGGGGCTGTTTTCCCTTCCGGTGTATTCAGTCTTCCCGTTTGTAGCCTTTCTTAGGAAGATTTCGGGTGGTGTAGTGTGCGCATCTCTTCTAAAAGTGTCACAGCTGGGGTCTTTCCGTCTACGCCGCACTGCCTTCTCTGAGCTAACGCACCACACAGTCAAAGAGCAAAGTTCATGTGGGGAGGGAAGCTCAAACGGAACTCCGGGCAGACAAGGACTTCCTCGACACTGATGGACCCTTGGTTTGTCCACATAGCCGGCCTCCTGGGGAGGTTCTGTCATGGTGAGCTCTACTCAAGGAGACTGCTGGTGGCTTGGATGACACTTCGGGTAGAAAGGCACACTGCAATGCTTAAAGGGCTGGGCAACTCTTAGGGCCATTTTGTTTCTTTCAGTTGCAGTCACTGAAATCACCATGGAAACTGCCCCTCCCACCCCATTCTCCTTCTTTTCGGAATTTCGAGGTTTTCTTGTTGGAGGGAAGGGTATAAAGTATTCTTCTTCAAAAGCCACTTGAGCGTTTTACGGAGTTGTTTGATGAACTTGAGCCTCGCCGTGGGGCTGGCCATCTGCTCCTGCAGAAGACCTCCCAGAGCTGGGTTTTCCCAGAGCCCTCTTTGTCTCTGGCAAGGCCAGCGAATTATGGTGTATGTTAGGAATCGTGCCCAGTCGTGAGGAAAGGGATCAGTCAGTTTGAGAACTGTTCAGGACTTACGCTTTGAACGGAAAATTATTGTTAACCCCCAAAACTTTCCCTTAAACTTGACACTGCAATGCTGGCAGCTGGGGAGGTTCGCGAGTGGGGCTGGATGACTTTGCAGACTATGAAAATGTAGACAGGCACACTCTCAGGCATGCGCATGCTCACGTGTGCACACATGCGTGCACACCCATACCTGCCCATCCACACATGCATGTGCACGCAAACACACACACACACACACACACACACACACACACACTATCATGCACACACTCAAGTCAGTTAAAACCTGAACTCATCTATCACAGGATTAAAACCCAAGATTCTATCAGGGTCCAGAATCAGAACTCAAGGACAGGAACAAGCCAAGGCCACTCTTCCAAATCAAAGACTTCCATGTCATTGAAAAGAGGACACTATAAATTCAGCATGCCATGTCTGCCCAGATCGTAGCTTTTTAGCTGGGACATTTTTGGACATTTCTCTATATGTCTCAGGCTTATCATCTGCAAAGCAAGGGGAAAATATTAAGGGTTTTGTAACAATTAAATGAGTTCATACGAGCTGTGCACCAGAAGCCGACCAGGCAGGTTGCATTTCTCGTTTTCTAAAGTTCCATCACACTGAGGGAACGGAGCCTCTGCTAGGGAGAGGAAAGGACTTTGGCAGGAGTAACTGGGGCCTCCCGATTGATAGCATGGTCCTTCCATGACTTGCCCAGTACAGGAGCTGAGCAGCATCTTACCCAGTGAGGAGCAATGTCTGAAAGATGTGGTGGCGGACACTGCGCCATCCTAGAGAGAGAAGAGGAAAGGCATCCTTCAAGTCTGCCTGACACTGCTTAACACATCTCTGGGCATGACACTTATCCCTAGATAGGCTGAGAAAGTCTGGTGTTTTACATTCTCACTAACCTGTCTCCTTCCACAGAGACGTGAATTCAGTTACCCTTAACCCCCAGGGGTGCTGTAAGGCCACTCTGGGGACAGCCTTAAAGCAGTGGTTCTCAACCTGTGGGTCTTGACCCCTTTGGAGGTCACATATCAGATTTGCTGCAGACCAGATGTTTACATCACAACTCAGAACAGTAGCAAAATTACAGTTATGAAGTAGCAATGAAATAATTTTATGGTTGGAGGTCAGCACCGTATTAAACTGTATTAAATGAGGAGCTGTATTAAAAGGGTTGCAACACTAGGAAGGTTGAGGACCACTGCTCTAGGGCCAACTACAAGCTTGGGTCCCTTTCTACAGTGTGGTCTTATCAGAAGGTGCCTCAGTTTTCTGTTACTATGCGACCTAACAGATTTTTCTTTTAACTTTTTTTTTTTTTAAATTAAATTCCTCATTGTTTCCTGCCACACTTCTTTGAGTTCCAGCCACAAATGCCTGAAGCTCTGAGAGGATCAGTCTGTATTACCAAGTCTTAGGGTGCTCTCTGTGGCCAAGTTTAAGTTCTTGATTTTATACATGAGACTCAAACCCAAAGCTGGCAAAATTCTTCCTGGCCTCTGCTCTTGACTGGATATTCTGAGACCTGGCTAGGGCGGAACCTCTGTGAACTTAATTATTGAAAGGACCCAACTAATTCTGCCTAGAAGGATAATAAAAACTGCAGAATGTGACAAACAGGTTTGACCAACAGGTTCCTTCTTTCCCAGCTGGGCAGGAGGATAGCAATTAAGGACCAGTGGCAGTCTTCTAGCCAGATGGTTATCAGAACCGGTGGTTACCAGAACCCCAGAACCACTATGCAAATTCTGTTCTGGGTTGAACTCTGGCTTGTATGTCTGGACCAATCCCGATTGTTGTTATACCTGATATTATAATTTATGGAAAACTTGTGATTTTGTCTATAAAAGCTTGCTTGCCTGGATACTCGGGGTGCTTAGCTATCCCTAAGCTTTGCACCCGATTGCAATTGTGAAATAAACCACCTCATGTGTTTGCATCTGATGGCCTGGTTATTGAGTCTGGGGGCTCCTTGGCGTTAAGACCATTTTTCAGGTCTTTCATTATTACTTCTAGGGAAGCGAAGATCGCCCCCAGAGATTCCACCAAACACTCAGCATTAGCAGAAGGAAGGAAAAGGGGTTCTATATAGTTTACTGCCTCAGTCCTGCATGGCTGCACTTGTGTGCATGCCGCACAGCTAGCTCAAGCACAGCGCCGCATGCATGCATGTCGCGATTACAAACAACAGTGAAGATAACTAATGCAGCATCTGACCCTCTGACCTCCAGATACTCCCTCATCAATTCCTGCTCCTCCACATGGCCTCCACGCCTTCGCAGGATGCCTTGCTGGGGTACATCAAGTATGCTGACCGGCTGCTGGCTTTGTTCAGGAGGCTAAACCTAAGGGGAGCGCTCTCCAAGCCTGCAGCTCACGCCGCGGTGAATGACTCAGCATTGCTGCCACTAACATACTCCAGGTCATACACACACACACACACACACACACACACACACACACACACACACACACACCCTGCTGTTATTATATCTCAACATTACTTTTAAATCACCACCTTTGGGCTTTTTAACCGTTTCCCTGAAAAACGTGGCTCAGGAAATTCTTGCATGGAGCAAGGATGGCACCCAGTGGCCGAAGTGCTTCATCTCAGATCCCGTTCTTTCAAGGATTCGCCATTTGCTTATCTCCTTGGAGACAACAAACTGCTGGGGGAGCCTCCCCTTATGCCAAAGCTAAAATTCTAAGTCATATAATTATACCTTTAAATTGAGCAAGTTTACATGTGCACACACACGCGCGCGCACACACACACACACACATACACACACATACACACACACACACACACATACACACACACACACACACACACGATGGGGGATGGGGTGGGGATTTATCAAAGAATTAAACCAGAATAAAGATTTGAATATGTGTGTGCTTGAAGAATTTATGTTTAAATAATCACATTTTAGGTAAGCAGCATACTGTCCATAACGTCCCTAACATCAGAAAAATATGAGCCATCCCTCCACCCACATCTTCCGTCCCGCAGTTTCTATCTGGTTCGTAAGTGCTCGAAGCATGAGGCTTTATCTCCTGACAAGCGCTTTATCATTAAACTGATGTTTGCCATCTTCTAGCCGTGTTATCTTCCTTGCACGGTCCCGGGCAGCCTGGAGAGTGCAGGATAATAAAGTGGAACCCTTCTTTCCTCTTTGAGATTTCCAGATGTTGAGAGATTTCTACAGTGCAAAATAGGCAACTGGACTAAGGAAGATAGGCGCAGCGTCGGAATAATGGATCTCCTCCCGTCGCTCCGCAGATGATGCAACGTCCCCATAATGGTTCCTACGTAGGCGCAGGTCCCAGGGCCACGCGGGCAGCAGAACCGTGAATCCAGAGAGGCGCCACAGATGGATCTTTTAAAAATAGTATCTTAAGTTCAGCCAGAAAATTCCTTCTTAGACATCTTTGCCTTTGCTCGCTTGACCCCAAGATTGTCAAAGCGCCACTGACTTTTCAAGAATAATGGCTGAATCAAAAGACATTACCTCAGGTTAAAATTCCATGACTTTGCTTCCATTTTCCTACCCAAAGAGGAAGAGCCTGTTTCTAGAGTCAAAACGAAACTGGGATGGAGGAAGCAAAGTTGAGTACAGTTTTCTTTCTCGTTCTTATTATTTGTCCCTTTTTTTTCTTTTTACGGACAGAATCTCACTACGTAGCCCAAGCTAGCCCAGAGCTCATGGTTCTGTGCTTTCTAAGTACTGGGGTTACAAGGGTGCACGTTACTCCCTGCCTTTTTTGATGATTCCTTAATTCTAAATTGTCTTACACGTGCAATGGAGATACGGAGGACCCTGTGCTTACCAAGAGATGGAGGGTCCCAAGTGATAGCACTGTGAAGAATATATATATATACACACACACCTTTATATATACATACACACATGCATGTATATAATACACACACCATATATGTGTCTATATGCGTGTGCATGTTTATATACATATATTTGTATATATACACAGATACACATGGATGTATATATATGTATGTGTATATATATCCACTGCTATTTCTTAGTATTTAACAAATTACTATTAAACATTTGTTTACGGACAGAGCGAGGGTATGGATCCTATTCCGATTTGTTGAAGACTTGTCTTCCCGTGGCTGCCACACTCCCTCATCTGCATCACTAGACTTTTGTCACCCCTCAGCTATAACAGAGACACCAGCACCTTTGAAAATTAATTGTAAAATGTAATTAAATCAACCCGAGCCAGGACTTCCGGCAAATACTCTCAATTCTGAAGCTGATCTTCAAGCAAAACCTTTGAGCTTTCGGAATCATAAAGACCTCAAGATGTTCTGTCAACATTTATTTTCCTCTGAGTTTTATTTCCCCTTCACTCCTACAGATAAACTTTATGGGCTCATAAAACTGCATCATTTTATAGCTGGAGATGGCTTTGCTGTACAGATGAGGGAACCTGAAGCCCAGGAAATTTACATGATCTGCTAGCTGCTTTGTCTGTGTCTGTTCACATGTGTGCCCGTTCTTGGCCTACTACATATGTGACCTAACAGAGACTGTGTCGAGCGACAGCTGTGGTCCCGGGACTGCAGACAACCCTGAGGCCTGTGTTTCATGTGTTGCCTCAGAACCGATAGAATTGGGATTCACAGACGTTTTCAAGATTTTTTTTTAATAGATCCATTTCCAACTACACCATAAACACAAAGAACTATCAAGCCAGTCTGTGATTTCACAAATATACAGGGGAGACAGACGTAGGACCAAACCATATTAAATGCTAATAAAAAGGATTAGAAAGAGATTTTGTGAAGCAAGAACATGGTATGTTTTAAGAATGTATGATTTGGGCCAGTGAGGTGACTCAGCAGGCAAAGGGCACTTGCCTCTAAGCCCTGATGACCTGACTTCAATTCCTGGGACCCACATGATAGAAGGAGAAGACAGCATTCTGAGTTTGCTTCTTGATCTCTGCAGGTCAGTAAGACATACACAAAGACAGACAGACAGATAGAACAGACAGACAACACACACACACACACACACCATTAAATAAATAAATGTAAAAAAAAACTTTAAACACACTTAACACAATCCACGAAGGATTTTTATAATAGCAAATCAGCAACGCTGTGAAAACCTCCTGCCTACAGCAGAATGACGGTGTCCTTACAGATCATGTCAACAGACTTAGGCCAGAGCTCAGCCGAAAGAACAAGAATAAATCCCTTTCTTTTCATGACGCTGCGGCTGCGTAAGAAAACTAAGAAACTGATAAGCACGTGTGTGAAAGAAGGCGTTTAGACCAACAAAGAGCCAAGACAGACACAACTGTCACCTATTGGTCTTGTCAGAGAGCCTTGCTTCAAATCCTGCCCGTGCCTGTAATCCCTTCTACCTAAACTGGCAGAGTTCAGTGAACTTGGTCACAAGATAGACATTTCTTCAGCACCCAGGTGCCAAGCATGGCTATAAATGACAAGGGATATAAAGATGAGCAGGACAAAGCCCCCCCCCCAATGCTCCCAGTCTAACGGTCTGGTTGGACGGGTGTCCCAAGATCGATGTTGCAGGTTGAGACGGATGACAAGCTACTGGTCACTTCTGCCTGAAGGACAGGGGATGACTGGGAGAGGAGAGGCAGCGAGCAAGGCCAGATAGATTAGTAGGGCTGTAAATACACTGGGACCGAGACAGAGAAGAGGATCAGCTCACAGATAGGAAAGCCCGGCCATGGGAAGAGGCCATGACAGCGGGATGGTGAAGGGCGATGATAGGGACAGGTTAGAATAAGAAAATCGTCAGGAGGTTGTAGCTTGTCTGTCTACTAAATGGTGAATGATGAAAGAATAAACCATTGAGACTTGCTAAATCAAGCACCGGTCCCCATAGTGAGGGGCCACCTGTCCTGGCTCTGTAATTTCCCAGTTCACATCTGTAATTCTAGACAACTTGTCTCAGAAGAAAGCCAGAATGAGGAAAGAGCGGTGCCGTTCCAGATACCTTTGTGTTCTGGAAGGTTCTGACATCTTCGGCTTCTTCTCTTCCCGCTTCAAGGATCAGGGTTCTCTCTGGACCACGATGGCCTCCACCGGGCCTTCTGTACTCAGCAATGCTTGCCTTTCTAATACTCTGAAGCAGCCCGAACTGCCCTCTCGGCCTGACTCTGTGGTCCAGCAGGGGATCAAGTGGACTACATTGCCAGGAGGAGGTGGGGGAAGCCTTCCAGACCCTTTGTAAAACCTTTTAAAATTATATTCCAATATGCATCCCTATGTTTTGTGCTTAGGTCCACATGAGCACAGACGCCTGAGGAGACCAGAGGCATCAGCTCCCCCTGGGACTGGGCTGACTCAGAAGTGGTTCTGAGTTGCCGGAGAGGCTGCTGGGAGCCCAGCTCCAGGACACTGTGAGCTCTCAACTGCTGATCCCTTTTGCCAGTCAGTACCCTGGGCCCATGCTTTCTCCCACCAAAGTAGATGTTTCCAGTGAGCGGCCTTTGGAAAAGCTGCCCCTGCTTTGTTTTCCAGAGGAAAGAGGTGACAAAGAGTGGCTGGACAGTCGATCTGAGGGAAGGTCAAGGTCATCGCAGGATAAATTTGGGTCGGGTAGGGTCTTTGAAGGGCCCTCAATTCACAGCCGCTGAGCTCAGCACTAAGAAAGGCCAGCTTGGCCTTAAAGACCTTGTCACTGCACGTCACCCCTCCGTCCCCTCCCGCCCCCCTCCCATCCCCCTCCTGCCCCCTCCCGCCCCCCTTTCCTCTGCCCCTCACCCCCTCGCCTCCCTGGCATCTGCAGAACTCAAGAGTGACAAAGTGCAGCCATTCTTTCTGCGATGTGGCGTTTGATTAAGACACAATTCATAAAGGGACCTGGACACTCCAGCACTGGGCAAGCCACATATTTATGGCTGTAGCCCGAGCCACGCAGGCTGCCAGCTGCCTGCCGCGGTGTGAGCAGACTGCCCCGGTCAGCGCTGAGGCTGCTCTTTCCCCTGCGGTTCATTTTCCAGGGAGAGTTCAATCGCTTGCCCTGACAGTAAAGAAAAACTTGGCTACTAAACTTGGCATAAATACTGCTGAAAGTCAAAACAATGCCTTAAATTCAAGAGGCAGGAGTAAGGGTGCGGGGAGAAAGGCTAGGTTAGAAATAAGTCACCATCAACGTTCTGTGTACACTGCTGTCTCCTCCTAGAGCACCTTGGAAATAAGGTGGGGTGAACCGGAAAGCCAGGGCGGACAGTTCTGAAAGCGACATTCCAGGGAGTAAGACTGTAGAGCAAGACAACAACCTGATTCCTTCCGACACCAAGGTCCCAGGCTAGCCCAGTTGCAAAGGACCCTCTGCAAGAGCAGTGGTCAGAGGCAGAGGAGCAGGGCGGGGGGCGGGTGGAGACACCGAGCTGCTGGCCTCTATCCCTGGCAGCCCTCCAGAGTGACCTCCTCCGACTGCCCTTCTTGGCATGCCCTGAGTTGCCTGGTTTCTTTGAATGCTCTGTCCTCGCTCTTTTTGCAATGTACTGGGGAAAATGGCCGGGGAGGGGCAGTCATCCGCAGTGACTCCGTGCCAACTTGGGACAGGAATGCTGCCCTGAGCCGTTAGTGGAACACATTCCTAGCACGGGTCCACAAAGGGAGCGTGGTGTCCCCCTCCTGATTGCTCCTGAAGGGCCCGGGTAGATTGGCGTGACAGCATGAGCTCAAGCGACCCTCTTAAACCTAAACCAGCGGGTGACGATGCCCTTTGAAACCACATCTCATCACTTACTTTGCTGTTTGTTTGGTTTTGATTTTTCCAAGGGTTTCACTGTATTATTAGCCTTGGCTGTCCTGGAACTCACTCTGTGGACCAGGCTGGCCTCAAACTCATACTCACAGAGATCCACCTGCCTCAGCCTCCCGAGCATTGGGATTAAAGGTGTGCGCCACCACCTGGTCACTTAGTAAATTCTACAGGAAGTGTCTCTTCTTGATATTTTGTTTTGTTTACTTTACTATGCTATTAATTTGTGGCCTGGGCATTAATACTGAAAACCTGAAACATGGAGAGGTGGTTTAAACCCCAACAGCCACCTTGCGTTACCGGCCTTTAATTACTGAGGCAGTTATGGGCAGTAAACGCGCCTCCTCTTGGGTCGCCGCTGTGACCCATGCAGTTCTCAACAGAAGATGGGATGGAAGGAGGTCCTATAACACGGGCATGTGCACAGGCTGACACTAATGGATATACTGGCAGTATATGATGATAACCATTAGGTCCGTCCATTGCGCTGGAATCCAAGGGAACTGCATAAAACCACAGGAGCATATAATTGGTGCTAAACTCGTTTTCTCAGTGTTACTACAGCTGGCGTCTTCGGGTTATTAGAAGCCCTTAAAGCAGCCTTAAAGATCTAATTGTCAACATGGTCTCTACACGTCTTTCATGTGAGCACAGTGCTAAGGAGATATAAACAGGCACTAAAACCTGCACAGATTTTCTCTATGTCACTTTCTTATTTCAAGTTCATGGGACGGTAAATGTTAATGGGGGAAAACCTTCTTTGGCTCTTAGCACGCTCCTTCTGCACACGGCAATCAGCCCCTGAAGAGTAATTTAGTGACGTGACAATCCGAATCAGGTTTCCAAAAGCAGCTAACTTGTTAGGACCTAGAAGTTTGGGATCTTCGTGTGTGTGAGGGAGCCCTACAGACAAAACCGTTTCCTGAACCATGAGTGGTATCAGAACCAGGAAAAAGAAGCCCAAGATCTGACATTCTTGAAGAAGCAGAATCCGCCTGTGGGGCGGGGTTGGGCCACTTCTAGAAAGGCTTTCAACTCCGTGATGGACAGTTCTCATTGTTAACTAGAAACACTCTAGAATGAGCTGAGAGGAGGGGCTCAGTGAGGGCTCTCTAGGGTAAGCTGGCCTGTGGATGTGCTGTGGGGGATGATCTAGAATATGCTAATGGAAGTGGGAAGACTCAGCCACTGTGAGTGTCACCGTTGCCACGGTGGGAGATCCTCAGCTATGTGAGTGGAGAGAGTGAGTTGAGCACAGCGTGCGCGCTTATTCTCTCT
>JAQHUG010000038.1:10012038-10028331 GCA_028555095.1 Dicrostonyx torquatus | reverse complement strand
TAATGGGCCAATCAGTGTATAACCTAATGTAGACTCTCTGTGTGATTTTCTTTGGGGCTTGCCGGCTGTGGGGTACTGGGTGGGACAGAAACCCCAACGAGCAGGCCCCTCATGTTACAATTCTCAAAACTCTTAACAGAATTTAGAAATACAAACACCAGAGTTTCTTTTTAAGGAAGAAAAAAGAATCAACACTCCTGTGGTTTTGCTTTTCCTAAAGTCCTGGGGATTGAACCCAGGACCTTGAACATGCTAGGCAAGCGCTATACCACTGAGCTACGCCCCAGCCCTCCTCCTTTGTGGCTATTGTTAAAAAATGGTTTGTAGGAATCCAGAAGGCAAGCTGGAATTCTGAACCGCACCAAGGAAGGAGTGGTGGTGAAGATAAAAAGGGTCACCTGGGACTCATTCATAAACTCAAGGGAGTCAGACTGGGGTCATCCTGGGGGGGAGGGGGAGGCATGTGGTTAAGAACTCCAGTTCTGAGGTGGATCTCCCTCCTCCTCAGTTTGCTCATGGAAAATAATGCACAGGGCCCTTCCCCTTGCAGGGCTGTGAGGTTGGGACGGATGAGTGCAGGAAAAGAGCCTGTAGTATATATACAGTTAGCACCAGGGAAATGTTAGCTGTTATGACCTCAATCTCTTCGTTTTAGGCTCCCCCCCCCCAACAGGGTTTCTCTGTGCACTCCTGCCTGTCCTACAGATCAGGCTGGCCTTGAACTCAGGAAGTCTGCTTCCTGAGTACTAGTATTAGAGGCATGCGCCACCGCTGCCTGGTTTCTTCATTAGTCTTATAGATAAACAAGACAACAAGGCCCTAAAAATTTCAAGTCCATAGTAAGTTAGAAGTAAGACCATTGCCTAAGTCAGGTGCCCCAATCCTCACCCAGTTATTCAGACCGGCTCCCCATAAATGTGAGCTTAGAGAAGGGAAAGACATAAGGACTCCTGTAAATCACAAGAGTTTAAATCACTCCGCTGTTTAATCCTTCCACCTCTCCACAGCGAAGGACTCCAAGCCTCTCTGCCCTGGACCGGGCTCCACATTCAGACAGAGCTTAAGTGCTAACAGCGCGACGGTTCCCGTCCTCACCTTAAACTTGTCGACTTCAGCCTTGGAACACGTGGCGTGGTACGACAGCACCTGGTGCGGAAGAGGACAGAGCGTCAGTAATTACCATGACCGGGCCGTCTCAAATTCTCCTCCCTGGAAAACGGGCTTTGCATATGGGAACCACCTTGACTTGACAGTGGGTTTCAATGTATAGCAAGAGATCTCTATGAATTGTTTGTGACACAGACTGAAGGCTGGCTACGACACACCATGAATGCCAAGACCACGGTCCCCGCGGGCATTGTGGATATTTACAAACCGTTCTGCACTTCCCAACCTCGGAGAAGCACAGTTGGCCTCTGGACTGTAGCACAGCATTTTCCAAATCCAATTAGCCTTACAACTCTGCTTTAGATGGGACAGCAATGTCACAACAGGCCAACCTTATAAGCCATTGACCAAGAGGTTTTGAGAAACGCTGATGCAGGTCCAGGCAAGCACACAGCAGCGGAGGCAGCGCCCCACAGTGGTGGAAAGCGGTCTGTGCAGTCACGTTGTCAGAGTCTTTACTTCCCAGCTCTGGGAACTAGCTCAGGCTCCTCCGGACTACTTTGTAAGGTGGCATGACAGTGACACTATAAAGACTGCTCATGTTTAAGAGCAGCCTGCTTTTGAAAATCAGAGGCGCCACCTGAAAAGCCCAGCCAGGGCCATTTCCCATGATTGTCAACAGGAACAATGTCCTGAGGCGTAGTTACGGTGCAGCAGAGCTCATAGGTGTGTATGAAACAAGGAACACCCTGGCAGAATCTAAGGATGTTCAAAATTACTGGCAGTAAATACTTGCTCTCCTACTGTGGACACTTTTCTCACTAATTCCTTTCCCCCTCGCTTTCCCAATCGCCTTTCACTTTCAGGAGGGCCTCCCAAAAGCGGCGGGTTGTGAGACAAATAACAACTGTAGGGTTTGCTTGTTAGCAACAAAATGGCTTCTACTGGCGAATGTTAGTTGTAACAGTGTTACCTGGGGTGGGTTTGTAGTTCCCTGAGTTCTTAGGAAAACTGAATGCAATAGTTCATGTAGGTCACCCAGCACACAATTAACTTACGTCGATTGCATAAACCGTCAGTTACGTCTACCACATACATAGTTGGCTGAATATCATATATAATGATTTTCATTGATTCAATGGTTTTTCAATAGAAAGTCTGTTCTTTTGGTTCTGTTTTATTAGGGTAAACTAAAGTTATTGTTATCTTAGATTGTCTTATGGTGTCTGCAAGTTCCTTTTTGCATAGTAAGTCTTTAAAACAGGCTGTTAACCTAAAAAACCAAAACTGAAACCAAAAACTGCAATTCTAATCTCCGCCACTAGATGGTGATCAGCCAGGCTTTTAGCATGTGGCTAAGGCCTGCTACCAATGCATTTTTCATTTTTTTTATTATTAAAAAGAAAAAAACCTATCAATGACACTAAATTGCAGCTATTTGAACCAGTGAAGCAAATAACTATTATAGACTAAGGTTATCCACTCACTTAAAATTAGTTTCTTTTTTATATTTAATTGAGGTATAGGGTTTGTTGTATATTTTAGAATCAAGGTCTCTCTCTCTCTCTCTCTCTCTCTCTCTCTCTCTCTCTCCATATTCATAAACATTGCTTCCCAGTCTATACTGTAATAGTATGCTTTTGTCTGCTTGTTTTTAAGAGGAGGACTAGTTTCCCTGAATATTCTTCTGTCTCAGATTCTCAGCAGCTAAGACTTACAGGCATGTGTATTGTGCCTGGTTATTCTTTAAATGAATTGAAGTTTTAAATTTTGATTTATCATATGTGTCCATTTTTGTGATTATTCCTTCATGTATCTTTTCTAAGAAGTGTTTGCTCCACCACTGAAGTTACCAATGTGCATGTTTGAACGCATGTGCACACGCATACAACTTGTTCTGTCTTCCTGCCTTCCAGAAGTTTCTTGCTTGTTTTTATGTCTATGATAAATTAAAATTAATTTTGTACATAGGGCAAGACAGGGATTTAAGGAAATAGTCCTGGAAAGGGGTTCCAGGACTATTAAATTTTCTTTATTTTATTTAATCTGACAAATAATCAAAAAGCTTTTGGTTTGTGCCTTTAAATCTTATCTCCTATTCCATGACTCAGAACCGGAGGGTGGAGGAGGCTCAGAGTACTTTTGGTTTGTTTTGATTTTCTGGGACAGAATCTCACATTATTTTCTAGTCTCTCCTGGAATTCATGATACAGCCAGTCTGACCTCTAACTTGTGAAGATCCTCCTGCCTCAGCCTCCCAAGAGTTGGAACCCTTTATGACTTCAAGAATCTTTTAACCACCTTCTCGTAAAAGGTCCAGTACCGTGGAGATGGACAGGAGGTAATTCTCATGCCTCCTTCTGCAGCATCCAGCCCTTATGGTAAATTAGGGAGATGGTAGCAAGTCCCTCTAGCAACCCCAAAAGAGCCGTGGCAGAGGAGCAAGTTACTCAAGATAGAGGGAGCCTGAGTTTCCCCAGGGTTATTTCAGCGTTATTCCTCCAGGCACTTCTTGTTATTTAGTTCTAAAGGGCTTCAAGACTGCATTAAGGAGGATTTTTTTTTTCAGTGCTGTGTTGGTCTGAACACAGGCTCCTATGTTTATTGGTCTCCAGTTGGTGAACTGGTTTGGAAGGATTAGGAGGCGTGTCACTGGGGCGGGCTTTGAAGTTTCAAACCCTTCCCACTTAGCTCTTTCTTTCTGTGCCCATGTGTGATGTATGAGCTCTCAGCTACTGCGTTAGCACCAAGCCTGGCTGCCAACTACCACGCTACCTCCAGGATGGTCACGGACTCTAATCCTCTGGAACCGTAAACCCCCTATCAACTCTTCTGTAAGTTGCCTTGGTCGTGATGTCTCTTCACAGGCGTAGAAAAGTAACCATGACAAGTGCTATCGGTTGGACCCAGGGCCTTCCTTGCACGTGTTAGGGAAGAATGTGGGATACTCCATGAATCTGGGAATCATCCCTGCACAGAGACCTTGTCCATCTTCTCTGTGTCATTGCTGCTTTCCATGTGCCAGCTGAGACAGTGAACAGTATCCTGAGCATAGGAAACCTCAAAGCACGTCTTCCACAGTGACACTTTCTCCAAGAAGGCCACACCCACCCCAACAAAGCCACACCTCCTAGTAGTGCCACTCCCTATGAGATCATGGGGCCAATGACATTCAAACCACCACAGGTACCAAACTCGGGCTATTGGGTTTGGCAGCAAGGGCCTTGATGCCCTGGGCCACCTCACCAGCCCTGCCTCTCTGTTTTAAGAGCATCTGCAGACACTGCTAATGCCATGTACAACTTCGTCGTCTGTGATCATGATCACCACCATCAGTCTCAAAGCTACCTTCGCCACTGCACTGACACCTGGGCTCAAACTTCCAATTTTTTATTGACAGATCTGCCGGCAGACGTTCAGATGCTCCTGTGTGGCAGAACTCAACCCAGACGCTCACACCTTCCTTCTTTCTTTAAGGCTCCCCACTGGGCTTCCCTGGTTCTCACCCTGTGTCTCTGGCCCTTCTGCTGCTTTTCTCCTTGCTTTCTGCTCCCACTCTAAGTGCAGTAGTTTTCTATGACCGTTCTCTTTCCCGAACACGCCATGGCACTCCATCGCTTTCCACGGGTCGCCTGTTTAGCGTGAATCGGTCCTTGCACATCTCACTCACGTTCCAATGACCACCATGATGAGTTCCTGCTGGGCTGACTCAGTGGCAGCTCAAATTTGACACGCCTCAAACACACATGTTGATTTTTTCCACACATGTTAGAGAGAACAACACTCTCCAGCTCCGTCTCACAAGACATCCGCATCCGTCTCACAAGACACCCGCATCCATCTCACAAGACATCCGCATCCGTCTCACAAGACATCCGCATCCGTCTCACAAGACATCCGCATCCGTCTCACAAGACATCTCTGTTCTCTGTGAACACATTACAGTAGATAGCGAACGGAGGTGTCCACAGAAGGAACTAACACTGATAAGTAATTAAGTGGGCCTAGAGTATCCACACCGTCCTTACAAGCATAAGAAAGGAGGGAGAAAGAGTCAGAGTGATGTGGTGTGACGCGTGGTCAGTCAGTGACCATAACAATGAAGTGGGCCATAGCAATGAGACTAGCTCACCAGGGCAGAAAGGCCAGGGACACGGACGGCTAACATCTCCAGCAGAACAAGGACCTTTCTACATCTCGACTTTAGCCTTGTTAGGTCTCTTGCAAACTTATGGCTTTCAGAATTACAACATAATAAATTTGTATTGTTTTAATTCACTGGATTGTGGAAAGGAAACTAATATTCTGCACAAATCTTTTCTCCCAGTGACTTTCTTGGCTCCATAAGTAGCACCCTATCCAGCAATTTATTTAAACCAGCAACCTCAGGATTATCTTTGACTTTTTCCTCTGAACTCTTTTCCTCACACCAAACGCGTCAGAAAAATATGACATCTCCGCTCCTGTAACCCCATGTCTTCTTAAGCTCTCGGTCCATCAGAACCGCACAGCTTGGATAATGACTCTAGTCTCTGTGTCACCATCAGGTAGAGTAAGTTTGCACAAGTCAAAATCTGATTGTCCCATCCTCCAGATGAAAACCCACCATCGGGTTCTCACCAATGCCAATGCTGCCTGCAGATTGCTTACAGGTTTTAGCTTAACAGGGTAATCCAGTCTTAGGCAAGGACCCAGTAGGTCCCACACCATTTGGTCATTGACACCCTTCAAAGTGCCCTTAATGTCACTTGTCCTCTTCTGTCAACTCCAATCCCCACTGACCTCCTTTTGACTCTTTAAAACACCAAGTTCCTCTTCACCCGGACGCTCTCTCTCATTTTACCCGGCAGGGATCAGCTTTTGAAATTGGGTTGATTGTCATGTCTTCAGTGAGATCCTCTCCGATCACTTAAGAAACCGATCTTCTCCCCGTTTGCATCCTTCAAGTTGAGGGTGCTTTCTCCATCACTTATCTCAACTGCCGGTGTCCCCACCCCCACCCACCCAGAACTCAGGCACCATTATTGTGGTGTGGCTCTGGAATGGCCCTCAAGAGCTCAGTGTTAAAGGTTGGGTCCTTAGGGATGAGACCTGGTTGGAAGACGCAGGCCACTGGTAGCATGCTTTGGAAGGGTAATATTCTGTCCTTCGTGTCTCTGCTCTGTCTCCCTTTGCTTCTCAGGGGCCTTGATTTGAGCAGCTTTGCACCAACTGTGCTCTAAGTCTTGCCTCAGGTCACATGACCATGAAACCATGAGTCTTTGTTTTCCATAATATCTTATGGCAATAAAAGGTCGATTGGCAAACCATGAAATTAAAGATTAGCCACAGTTTTGATCACTAACCCCACCCTTAGGAGTTGGCTTAAAACTCCATTGTCACTTAGTGTATTTGATGAGCAGACATTTCAAGCAGAAGAACACTGAGAAGAAAAGACCCTCTATCGCCCATATTCCTCCTGGTTTCCCTTAGCAGCAGACTGAGTCCGTGATATTCCCTTGGCGAAATAATAGTAGACACCACGAATGAGCATAAACTGAGCAGTATGGGTAAGAGAGTCATAGCAATGGCTAGTTAAAGTTGTATTTCAGATCAGCAATGAATTCGTACTCAGTTTGAGGTATATTTATATTACATGATTCATCAGTAATCCGAAGCTCCGATCTACCCTGTATCACGTGGTGGTAAGACGACTTCTCTCTGATCCAAGTCGACAAGGCTAAAAGAAATCTATGGACAAAGCTAAGTGGAATTCCAAGATACTCATTTTCTTTCAGTCACCCCCACATCTCCCAGGGACTTTTCCTTTGGGGTGTTTAATCTGGATGTTTACCAAATGCTTTAAGGCTGGAATATTTTCCACAATGCTTCTGTTAGGAACTGAATTGTGTCTCTCACTTGGCCAAATTCGCATACTGAATCCCTCCCTCTCAGAGCGTGACCATATTTGGAGACAGGATTGTAAGGGGGTAATTAAGGTAAAACGAGGTCACGCGAGAGCACCCGATCTGCTGTGAGTGGTGTGCTTGCAAGAAAGGGACCTTAGGACACACGATACAGACAACACACAGCGTGAGGAGACCATGTAAGGACATGCCAAAAAGACAAGCACCCAGGAGCCCAAGAGAAAGGTTACAAAAGAGACCAGACCACTGGTGTCTCTTGACTTGACCTTAAGACTCAAGAAATTAATTTCCAGTGTCTAAGCCATCCAGCCTGTGGTATTTTGTTACATTTCAAAGAGCCCTCCAAAATAAATAGAACTACATAGCCTCGTTAACGTAACATCTGTGGCAGAAATTGCAGGAGAAGAACAGAAGCAATTCCTGATTACTTCTAGCCCAGTCAGTCTTCAAAAGAAAACCGTCACTGCTTTATATATGAATAAAATCGTATGGCACAGCTAATGACCAGAACTCAAGTCAATTTCCATAGTCAAGAACTGAAGTTAAAAAACATAAAAAGCACACACTTTCTTATTTTTGAGCATTCTTGGAGAAGCAAAAGGACCCTTCCACAATTCCAGGCTATATTAATTTTATAATCTACAGAGTTCCCCAAGCTTTCTACTGCATAGCAAGGATAGGGGTGCAGCCCACATTTTGAACAACAATATGTTTGATCAGGTAAAAACGTTTCGTTGACTGTGTCTTAATAGTTTGGAAGAAAAATTGCAAAATGAATAACAATATCTACACTGTCTTCCTCTATGAGAAATGTTGGTAGGTTGTGAGGGGCTGGCCATAATATAAACAGTAGTTAATTTCTTTGACAGCTAAATAAAATTTGTCTAAAGCTTACATAGGAAAGTAAACAGCTGATTCCTGGGACACTTGAACCAACATTAAACTTTCACAAGGAAATTTCTATCCCAGATGAATTTATCTTTTGCGTCACTGTTAATTTAGAAAGTATTTGGAAGTTGAAACTAGTAACTCCGTTTTGTTGATGAGCTCTGAGTTATGCATTCTTTACAGTTCTCAAATAAATCACTGCTGGCAAACACCCCACCGCTTTAATTAACTTTGGGATTGAACTAGTTCCTAGCAAAACAGAAAAAAACAAGATAAGGCCATTATCAAGCCCGAGAAAGGCAGAAGAAAACAGCCGTGCTCTTGTGTTCAGTTTGCTCAGCAGGAAAAGACAATTAATTCTATTTCAAGGGAAGAGCAATGGACAGAGCTACAAAATGAGACTAGTGTGTCAAGCTTTGCCCTCTGCCGCATGTGGTTCAAGGCCTGAGCCCAATGCTCGTCTTGCAATGCCAGGAACCTAACTTGGCTGAGGGCAGAGCTCTTGTCCAAGCTGTTTCAATGTTAACTGGGTGGCCCAGCCATTTGCTCCTGAGATGAGAAGCAAAACCACCGCAGAAGCTCAAGCTTCACGGGGCAGAGGGACAAAGGCCCGGCGGGAATCCAGCCTGGCTGTCTCCCTCTGAAAGGGGGCCACATGATCATTTCCTCGTGGGCAGATGCCTCTGGTGGCAAAGTTTGAATTGGATACTGAATTTTTCCTAAGATGATTTGAAGCAAAAGCCCAAATAATTTCTATTGAAGAGCTCTGAAATAAGAAAGTTTGCCATCAGCAGTAATCCTCCAGCTGAGAAAGGCAACAATCTCTCCGGAGAAGACAATTTACTTAGAATGACCTGACAGAAATGTTATCTAGCTGTGTGAAGACCTATACTCCTGAATTAAAAAAAAAAAAAAAGGAAAGAAAAGAAGAATAAAAAGTTGACGATGGGATTTAAAACATGGTGACTGAACAGCTGCATCGAGAGCCATAGGTTTCTATTGTCAAATATTTCAGAAACTGCCCTGTTGTCTCATGGGATGAAATGCTCAAAGAACTACATCAGATAACATTCCACCATGTGATTGGTTATCATCTTCAAAACGTATGCCATATTTAAAAAAGAATCTACGGGTTTGAACTTCTTAAATTTAAAGTAGAATAAAAATAACTTGATCTGGGATAAGAAGTAAAATATTTATCTGTTATCTAGATGACTTTAGGATTAGCTGCTTTTTGGCTAAGGGACAAGGGTCACACGTGACGCTCATAAAAATAGATGTTGATGGTGTGCTCTTCTGTAAATCTCTGTGGTAAGCACTTTGGGCATCTTCTTTGACATCCTGATACTGGTGGTTTGGATGAGAATTATTCCACACGGTCTTGGGTGTTTGGATTCTTGGTTCTCAGCTGGTGGTGCTGTTTGGGGAGGTTTAGGAGGTGTGGCCTTGCTACCGGAAGTATGTCACTGGGAGGGGGTGGGCTATGAGATTTAATGGCTCAAGCTGTTCTCAGTTAACTGTCTCTGCTTCATGCCTGCTGTTCACAATGTGAGCTCTTAGCTTCCTGTCCCTGCCACCGTGCCTACTGTTTGTCCCGCTGCCTCCACTTTGCCATCATGGACTCCAATCCTTCTAGAACAGTAAGGCAGAGTAAACATTCTCTTCCTTAAGTTGCCTGGCCATGGCATTGTATTACAGCAACAGAAACGTAACTAATACACAAGTGAACACATTTCATGTAGGGCCTCAGTTTACTTGAATACTCCTTGTTATTGGGAGCAAGTCCAAGATTTGCCTTAGTGAATCTTTCATCACCTAGATTAAAAATGTAATATTAGAGACTACAACCCCAATCTCAACCTAAGTTTTAAAATACACCCTTAAAATAGACCCTTGTCTACTGCCCATCAGCTCAGCCATGATGACAGGACCCGTGCTCACGTGATGCTGCCTTCATTGTCCTTTGTCTTCGCCCTGAAGTCGCTGGAGGGGAAGACCCTGCACCTTCACCCAGAGTACTTCTTACGCAGACTCAAAAGGCAGGGTCTCTGTTCCTTCTCCTTCACAGAGGGAAAAGTTTGGCTTCGCTAGTAACATAATATACACAGTGTTGCTTTGAGGGTTGTTCTGGGCCCAGTACATGAAAGCCTAGAAGCTTCCATTTCCTGGTTCTTGAAATGTTCCCTTCTACAGCCATGAAGCACTGTATAGAAAGACCACGTAGCCTGTAAAGAACCCCAGTCACACGGAGAAACCCAGAGGTAGAGACACCACGTGGAAAGAAATAGAATCCAAAGAGCCCCATGAAGCCCTACAAATGCGTGAGTGAGGGAGCCATCTTGAAATGGATCCTCGGGCCTATCACGCCCAAGCCCCTAAGCTGGTACCACGGAGAAATGAAACGATCTACCCATCCAAGCTCTCCGGAAGTCTGGACCCCTAAGACTGTGAGCAAAACAAAACAGTTTTCTATGCTTAGATGTACAACATTCTGGATAATGATGTGGAAAGTACAGACCAGGATCAAACTTTCCCTGCCATGCGCTGCCTCTTCCTTTCAGGGAGCTCAGTGTTCAGGTATCATTATCCTTAGAAATCAGGGGAAGGTTGACCTTAAACCTCTGGAAACCATGGAGATGCAAAGCCGTTATGCAAATCTACGCACATCTCGGCTGTGTTTAAATCTCAGCTTAGCTTTAAGTTCTTTCACATTCGGTTTTATCTGATTGACCTACTGAAGGTGAACTCCCCTGGGCCAGGCCAGAGGAGCAGCAAGTGGCAACTGAAGTTCCAGGTGTCAGCCCAGCAGAAGGGACTCCTCTTTACACAAGGCCACGGGACCTCAGACCCCGGAATGTCTTCTGCTTCTGCTGTGCCTTTCCATGTTGGCTGCAGCTCTCTTCCTCTGTTATCTCGCATGATGTGAGTGGACCTAGGGAGATCTCCACCGCCGGTAATATAGTGTGTTTATCTCTTGGAAACACCCTGTTACCTGCGGATTGTCAAGAAGGTGACTCCCCCTTAAGCTGTACTGTCCTAATTTGATAATAAGGAGAGCTTATACAGAGCTTTGATAAATAAAAATAAACACAAGGATATGTTTCACAGCCAGGGTCTGTGAGACTCACCTAAGAAGCTGCATGGATTGTAGCTCAAGTTAATGACCAACATTTGAGTCCAATGGTCCATGTAGTTTTTTAACCTTAATACTGGGAGATGTGCTCACAGGTCTCAGAGTGTATCACAGCTGAAACAAAGCTTTGAAAATAACAAAGCTAGACTAAGATGCTTTTGTTAAATAACTGTGAGGTGAAAAACACAAGAAGACAATCTAAAGTTTTAGAAAGGCACAGAGTTGAATGTGGAACTCTTTAAGACCAAAGCAGCCCAGCTATTACTGGCTGATGTGCTCTTCTTGCTGGGTTTGGTTGATGACCAAAGGTGATGATTAATTCCTTATACCCATTTCTGCCCTCAATCTCCTGATGTAAGGAAACTGTTAATGAATGGATACGTACTCTAAAGATTTAAAGTAGAGCTGACTGATTCTATTGTCATCACATTGAGGAGCTTGGGGCCTGCTGGCTGGTGCCGGAGCAGTAACTGAGAGCTACATTACTGATCATGGGCAGCAGGAGACAGTAGGCTCAGCATGGGCTCTTCAAGCTTCAAAACCCACGCCTACTGACATGCTTCCTCCAAGGCCACACCCTGTAACCCTTTCAAATAGTGCCATTCCCTGGTGACTAAGCATTCAACTATAGGAGCCTATAGGGACCATTCTTTTTTTTAATATTTATTTATTTATTATGTATACAGCCTTCCTTCCATGTATGCCTGAAGGCCGGAAGAGGGCACCAGACCTCATTACAGATGATTATGAGCCACCATGTGGTTGCTGGGAATTGAACTCAGGACCTTTGGAAGAACAGGCAATGCTCTTAACCACTGAGCCATCTCCCCAGCCCCGGGACCATTCTTATTAAAACCACCACACAGAGCAAGCTACAGGTCCCTTCCACTTCAACCATAGAGAAAGAGTAACCCTACCTTGGGTCCCTGAAAGGAACAGGTTGGAACTACTTGATGATGAGCCCGAATGGTTACCATGAAGGATGGACAAAACAAATAGCAACTTAGAATTGTGAGTTGGGATTATGTCTTAGAACCATAGCAAATGAGCCCAATATGTGAGTTCTACTATATGGATCTGTGTTTTCCCTGATGCTCTTATTACTTCCTAATTCCTGTCTGTATTATAAAGATTATGTTTGGTAGATAAGATTTGCAAGTAATATTATAGTGTATACATATTAGATAATGTTTATATTTAACATATATCATTTGATTATTAAATATTATTGCATTTATTAAACACAGTCCAATACTCATGGAAAAAGATATTGTAAGAGCCAGGTAAGGGCTGGCTTATCTCTGTTACATAACTGTCAGGAAATATCTACTTGTCTCTATCATGTAAATGTCATTAGGAGGAAAGAGACAGCCATCTTCTTTGGAAAAAGTTTCACTTGGTAATGATTTTTCTATTTCTCTAAGTTCCTACTCGTCTGTCACAAAGGATCTCAACCATTAACACTGAAATTAAAGAGGTTTTTGTGATTGATTCTTAGCGTGATTCAGTGTGACTCTCTACCTATGCATATTGGACTATGATTTATAAAGGAAGTGTTCGTTCCCACAGCTGCAGTGTTTCCTAGATTCTGCTCCACAGTGAGTCTGCCTTCCTTAATCACGAAGGTTATTAAATCTATGCTTTTCTAATGAACTCCCCGATTACTTGTTTCTCTTGTGTGTTATGAAGAGCAGAGAGCACAACATTCCCTTGAACTAATTGAGCCAAGCTGGATTGATTATTGCTATTTCTAAAACATGTGCCAAGGTTTTCCAAACCTAAAATGTATGTATCTGGAACTATTGGTAGTCGGATGTCACTTAATTCCATATTTCTGAATATCCCAGCACTGAATATGTATTTTATATTGTCTCACCCTAGAGTTTCCTGCATAATCAAAAGGGCGACCGGAACGATTTACCATTTTCGAGAGACACAGTGTTTGCACTGATTACAACAGAACACCCTGGAACACGGGGGTTTGTGCGGCCTTCCTGGGACTTCCCTCCAGAACACCCTGGAACACGGGGGTTTGTGCGGCCTTCCTGGGACTTCCCTCCAGAACACCCTGGAACACGGGGGTTTGTGCGGCCTTCCTGGGACTTCCCTCCAGAGCAAATCAGGGAAGGAGGGACCAGGCTGATCCTTATGGATTGAATATGAAGTGTTTTCCCCAAAGCCCTGGGGATTGAATACCCGATCCCCAGTTGGTGGTGCAATTTGGTGAGGTGCTGGGAACTTTAGATGTGGGGGCCTAGAGGGGAGAAAGAGGTCACAGGTGGGTGGGTTCTCATGGTCCCTCTCTGTCTGTCCCTCTCTGCTTCCTCAAAGATGTGAACTGTCCACCTGACCTCCAGTCTCACACTGAAACCACTAGCTAAGAGAAACAATCCCTTCTTGAAGTTGTTTTTCTCAGGGGTTAGTCACAACGATGAAAAATTATACAATGGAAGAAAGGAAATCTGAAAGTCTAAAGATGCAATTTCCAATGTGCTGAGAGCCAGAGCTGGCGGAGTTGAGGGGCCATTTCTAATTCACTTTTTATTTTTATTCCACCAAAACGTGCCTGCCACATCATGCATGCGGAGGCTGTTTGCGGGCTATGTATAGTGTGTAAAGTACATACTACACTGTGCAGACTTCATGTGAAGCCTCGTGTAATGTGAGGGGTTGGAAGGAGGGAGGCAGGCAGTGCCAATCTCTTGTGAAGGCTCTCATTTGTTCGAATCCTCTTACGGTTTACCTCCCCTGGAAAGCACTATGCCCTTTCTGCCCTGGTATAAAATGCTACCATGATTCTCACATGGCCCCCAAAGCGAATGCCAGTTTCCCACTAGGATGAGCAAACTCGGGATTGGCAAGACAAGCCTGCCAGGCGAGGCAGGGCGATTCTGCTCCAGAGCTTGCTTGCTTTCCCAACCTGACTCAGCCTATTTAAGACTCGGAAATGGACTTAGACAGGACTGTGTTTCGGGTTGAGTTGCTGGCGCATCACGGAGAACCTGGCTTAGACCTAGATTCTGCTCCGTAAACCCCAAAGCGTTAGGCTTGACAAAACGGTCCCTTCTCATAAGCTAGTGCTTTTCAAGAAAGGTAAAGAAGAGCAAGTGGATGCGTTTCCACGGGGCTTTCATTCTCTGTGAGCTTTTAAATCAAAGGGTCTTTCCCGGTATCCGGAGTCACTGTCCTCGTCTTCCCACTCAAAAGTGCACTCCCTGCTGTGCAAAGCAGGACCTTAAAGACGCTCCTTGTCCCACTTCCATCACGGCCATCACGGTTCCAGGGGTGAACGTAGCCCCGCAACTGAGAAGACATTCTCCAAACAACCCTTTCTACCCCAGATGAACAACAGGGGCCCTTGACATCGAGATGTGAGTTCAAATCTGGACCTGTAGTCGGCTGAGTAATATGGGCTATAAACCCATCCCAGCAGGTTTCTCGACCTTACTGAGCCTCCATCTGCTCCCTTGTCAGGTGGGAATCTTACCATCATCTCCACGCTGTTTTGGTAAAGGTCTGGGAGATTGTTCAGTATGGGTCTATCACACAGAGCTGGGGGCAAAGAGAGGCAGCCAATCAACGAAGCACTTCTCCAAGCCCCCGAAACACCACACCACAAAACCAAAGACACGAGACATAAACCACCAAAGGAAAAGATTCCAAACACGGCAGAACACGTGTATCCAAGTAATAGTTACTTCCGAAGGTTTCCATGGGAACCGTGTCTCATTACTCCAAACATCTGCTGTGTTTGGGAACTCGGTCCCCGGTCCCGAAGCACATTTGTTAGACCACAGCGGTGGGGACAAATCCTATAAGGATGGATCTGACTTTGGAACGCCACCAAATGCCGTTCAGCAGGAAATAAAATGAAAACACAGTCAGCTTTTTGTTAGAAACATGTCTGTGTTTATAAAGCACCAACATTAATCTCTCTGTAGATGGCAGGATGATCCCTCTAAAATGCTAAGCGAATCACACTCCCCTTCGGTTGAAGGCTCCTTGGTCATTTTCCACTGCTCTTAGAATCAAGTTCAGGTCCCTTCACACAGCACAAGAATCTTCTGTGACCCACCCTTTGCTCCCTCGCACTTGCCTCTCTCTTGGTGTGCCGAGGAGTTTGGTTGCCCCCAACTGCTTAGCACCCCAGTCCTTCCCACTTTCACCTGTGACTTTGCTTTTCTCTGGAGCGTTCCCGAGAATGGCCTTTCAGAACTGGGTAGCTTGAGAGTTACCGTCTCTGAAACTCTATGAGAGAAAGCTCTCTGAATTAGATGCTCAGCTTACACGTGGTACCTGCGTCTGTCCTAAACTCGTCAGACAACACAGCAATCGCACATGCCCCTGCCTCTGTCCTCTTCCAGCCTGAGATTCTGCGACGCATTGTACCGTGTCTCGTGGCCTTTACAAGTCCCAGTATGCTTTGTCAAGGACAAGTTCAGTGCATACAGGAGGTGAGTTGTCACTGGCATGGTTTAACTAGGATGGCTCCCACAGGCTTATATGTTTGAGTGCTTAGTCACCAGGGAGTAGCACTATTTGGAAGGATAAGGAGGTGTGGCCTTGTTGGGGAAAGTGTGTCACTGGGGGTGGGCCCCAGCCAGGCTCAGGCTCACCCTCTCTGCCTGCAGATCAGGACAGAGTTCTCAGCTACTTCTCCAACACCATGCTTGCCATACCTGCCGCCATGTTCCCTGCCATGATGGTAATGGACTAAGCTTCTGAAACTGTAAGCCAGTCCCCAGTTAAATGCTTTCTTCTATAAGGACTGCCTTGGTCATGGTCTCTTCACAGCAACAGGACAGTGACTAAGACATTGATGATTATGTCCTGCAAGCCTCAAGGATCCCATCGAAGTGTTTGAGAGGTACATAAATGACAGAATTATTACAAATACAACATTCATTTCCAACATCTGTAAATTCTTTGTGTGTGTATGTGTGTGTATACATGTATGTATATGTGTGCATGTGTTTGTGCGCAGCGCCTGTGGAGGCTAGAATTCAACCATTGATGTCATTCCTCAGACACTCTCTACCTTATATTTTTAGAACAGGGTCTCCCTCTAGCCTGGGACTTGCCAGTTAGCCCGGACAATGAGTCCCAAGATCCTGTTTCCACCGTCCTGGCGCTGGGATTGGAAACATGCTTGAATCCAGCTCTGCATGTGGTTTCTAGAAATCAAAGTCAGTTCTCCTGCTCCTGTGCAGATGCTTCAGTGACTGGCCCATCTTCCAGCCTCTGTCAATCCTTTTGTTG
>JAQHUG010000038.1:9958932-9985589 GCA_028555095.1 Dicrostonyx torquatus | reverse complement strand
GTGTGTGTGGTGTATGTGTGGTGTGTGTGTGTGGTGTGTATGGTGTGTGTGTGCAGTATGTATGTATGTGTGGTGTGTGTGTAGTGTGTGTGTGAAGTGTGTGTTTATATGATTATCACTTTTGATGACTTTTATAAGGTGAAAGAGAAGAAAACCAGAGTGTGACGAGAGCAAAGCTTTTGATTTAAGATCATTAAGACATTTCTCTCACTGCTGTTAGTAGTAAAATATTGTTTATAGAAAGTCGTACTAGTCCGGGTTAGTTGATGGAACATAGAGACTTGGTATTAATGCCAACTTGCCACAAATTAGAATCACCTGAATGGGGAGACTCATCTGAAGAGTTTGTTCTGATTTGATTTGCCCTGATTGTGGGTGGCACCTCTCGGTAGAAGCCAGGATTAAAAAACAATTCTTGCCCTTTGCTGGCTTGGCCTTCCTCCTGCCCCTGAGTTGATTTATCCCTGCTGAGGCTGATATCTTCACTTACGGTAGAATCAGCATTCCCAAGCTTTTCTGGTGGAAGAGGGGAGCATAGACTACCCAGACATTTTCTGGGCTTCCAGTGCTAGACTGGGACTACGGCCTTAAGGACTGAGTAACTGCAGGTCCCCCCACAGAGAGACAGCTATTCTGGGACTGCTCTGAGTACTGAAGCAGCCAGAACTAACACCTGAGAATGGGTTCTCAGCATCTCAGGTGTAATTTGACTATCATTGTTTAGAGATCACTTAATAAATTATATATAAATAAATATATATATCTTCATCTCCTTATTTCTGTTTCTCTAGAGCAGTGTGGTTCTCATCCAGTGGGCCAAGACCCTTTTGGAGGTCACATATCATATATTCTGCACATCAGCTATTTCATTACAATTCCTAACAGTAACAAAATTACAGTTATGAAGTAGTAATGAAATAATTTTCTGGTTGGGGGCTCACCACAACATAGGAACGGTATTAAAGGGTCACAGCATCAGGAAGAACCACTGCTTTAGAGAACCCAATTAAAAATATTCAGATTTTGACATCACAATTGATTCTCTCCTTTTTTGTGTTTTTCTTGTTTATATTTTGTTTTATGAGAATATATGTGAATGTTTTAATGTATGTAAAGTTTTTTTTTTTACAATGCAGATATTATTAGCACTCAAGGAAATGCCTGTGAAAACATTGTTCCACAGGCTTCCTATCTAACTATCCTATTTTAAAATTTGCACCATTAGAGTCCTTCAAATTAGGCCATGTGAGATGAAGCAGCCTTCCTAACAGGTTACAGTCTGGATAAATATACTCTATCAGGGCGCCCGGTATGAGCCAATTAAAAACCTGTCCACTTAAAGATTTGCCTACACCTGTCCCAAAGGGACATTTCCAACAGACCCAATTAAACATGGTTGATGGCTTAGCTCCTGGATCCTTCAAAACAGACCTGTTATATTTTCCAACCCTCTTGAGGCAGACAGAGGAAGTGTGATCAGAACTGGTGACAGTGTGTGGCTATACCTTAATCTGTCATATGTTTCCTTTCCCTGTTCAACATTATTCCCAGCTTCATGTGCTGGTGAGACCTGATTCTAGTCCTAAGACTAGATGGGAGAGCCGGGACTCAGTCACTTCACTTCCCTGCAAAAAAAAGAGAATCTATTTTTTCCACCCTGCATATCAGATTAATTCTAGTATTTTCTAGAATATTACCTACAAACGATTCCTTACATTCTTAACAACACAAAAGAAAATCAATCAAACAAACAAAACCAGAGACAAAAAAAAAATTCCATTATTTGTGTTAGGGGAGGGCTAGGTAGCCGGTCTGATTCTTTGACCTGTGGGGCTCACATTTGATTTCACCACCCACTCCACTCCCATCCATTTTATAGCTTGTTGTCATAGCAACGCATGTCCTCCTAGACTCCCCATGCCTCCTCCTTACTATCAGGAATTCTCATGTCCACTCTCCAATCTTCCTGACCAAATCCCACTTTGGAGAAAAGATCTGAAATAGTTTGTAGCGGGAATGAGTGGCTGGCAGCGGAGTGCCGGAAGTGTGTGCACGCAGGCAGATCCACAGAGCATTACCCCTTAACAGTTTCAGTTTCGCCGGTTCCTTTTCGCTAGAAGCATAACTGACGGGGCAGAAGGTGTTCTGGAGAATGGAGAATGCAGTCCTGCCAGGCTGGCACTCAGAAGTGCTCCTCCAGGATGATCTGACAGCCAAAATGGACTGTAATGCTGTCAGGCAGAGGACCTCGGAGTCTGGGGTCCCATTATCCTTAAGTGCTACATGACAAGGGAGGGCAAGGACTTTTGAGTTGTCTGTAGCAGGCTTTTAAAAAATCAGAACTTCCCAGAGAAAAATTGCACAGGATGGAAGGGGGAGGCTTAGAGTCAGACCCGGGTCATGAGCCTTCATATTAACTCAGTAGCTCGGTGGTGGTCATGGCAGAGGGCATCTGAGTGATGGTGGTGGGCTCCCTGCCACCCCCGGGTTTATAACAAATGCAGAAACCATCAAGCCAGTTCTCGCATGAAGCCCACATTCATTTCTAGTTATTTTCTATTCTTCCCATTACTTAAAGAACCCTTCCTATTTAAATCATGAGTCCATCGCTCATTCTTACTGTAGGCAGAAAACCAACTCCAGACTGGATAGCTCTCGAAACTCTTCCTGTAATATTCAATTGGAAGAAAATATTAAAATAAGCAATAAAAATATGAACCTAGATTAAATAATGGCTGGTGTTCTGTTAGTGTATTTGTACCAGTTTTTTTTTTTTAAAAATAAAATCTAGTGTGAAAAGAAGGGCAAAAAGCATCCTAGATGATGTTCTAGAGGGCAGCCCATCTCAGAAGTTGAATTCAGAAGCACGATGCCAATCAAAAGTGAGGCTAAAATACTGTGGATAGAATCATGTCTTTGGTCTGCTATTGGTGTTCTATATGGGGTAAATAGATACCTGCTCATGTCTCCCCAGGAAAATTCAGCATAATAAGGATAAAAAGTGCAAAAGCAGATGGGCGGTGATGGTGCACGCTTTTAATCCCAGCACTCGGGAGGCAGAGGCAGGCAGATCTCTGTGAGTTCGAGACCAGCCTGGTCTACAAGAGCTAGTTCCAGGACAGGCTCCAAAGCTACAGAGAAACCCTGTCTCGAAAAACCAAAAAAAAAAAAAAAAAAGTGCAAAAGCAAATTATACATTAGAAAGTGCTAAGATTATTTGGAAAATCTAACAAGGTAAGAAGGGCAAGGAATATCAGAACTGTCGTGTGAGGAAAGAACAGCACAAAGACCAAAGGTGGATACGGGAGTGGCGTGTTCCAGGAACAAGGCGACCAGCGTAGTTCCAGCAACATTCGTAAGGACTCGGGTAGACAGTGGTGTACCAGATCCTGCAGGCAACTACAGACCTCTGAAATAACGGCATTTGGCCTTTCCTCTCAAAACTAAGGAGCCTGTGAAAAGCTGTCTGAAATAACGGCATTTGGCCTTTCCTCTCAAAACTAAGGAGCCTGTGAAAAGCTGTGATATGAATTACAGCGTAGACGCGCTGGCTGTCGTGTACAGAGTTTAGAGGGCAGACGGAAGCCGGGTCAGAGCAGGAGGCCACGGTTATGAACTCGCCTGGGGATGATGGTAGCTTGAACCACCGTTCTGAACGAGCGACAGCTAAGTGGCGGGAAGGGACCAGGCGGACCTCTTCTGAACCAGTTGTCCAGCAGGAGTGAAAGGCAGCTCCGTGCCTGTGAAATCCCCCACGTAAGCATTAGGAAGAACTGAATTACCTTGGTAGAGACAGAGACACCGGTATGGGGGAAGAAGATTGAAAGCTGCTTTGGACATGTCACATCTGAGGCATTTATTAGAAAACAAAGTGTAGCCGGGCTTTGGTGGCGCACGCCTTTAATCCCAGCACTCAGGAGGCAGACACAGGCGGATCTCTGTGAGTTCGAGGCCAGCCTGGTCTACAAGAGCTAGTTCCAGCGCAGGCTCCAAAGCCACAGAGAAACCCTGTCTCGAAAAAACAAAACAAAAAAATAATAAAAGAAGAAAGTGTATATATCAAAATACTCTTGTACATATTATTCTATAGGAACTTCTTTGTGTTTTGCATTTATTTCTTATGAATATCTTTTTTCTTGCCAGGACAAATAAGTTGCTTTATGGGGCAGGGGAACTTTGTAGGGATTCATTTGGTGTAGCCATGCCTGATACCACCTCCTTCCCAGCTATGTGTACATCTTGTCTACCTCTTTCCCCTTGAGTGAGGAGAGGTCTGTGAATATGTGTCAGCTGCTTCCTTAGCGAAACCAGTGGGATCATCATCTTGAGGCTGTGGGAGTTTTTCTTGACATTTTATGAGTTTCTGTTTCAGCTGTTTGGAGTGAGCTCTTTCTTCCTTCGGGGAGTGAGCCTTCAAGACCGGAGGGTCACCCACCCCTCAGAGCCCATGGACAGCCTTGACTACCACCAGTAAGTGAAGAGAGAGATTTATTTACTCAACAGGCAAGGAACTCCATTCTGCCAACAATCTGGTCAGCATGCTAATGCCAATGCCATCTGGCTAGCACCTTGACTTTAGCCTTGGGAGACCCTGAACAGAGAGCCCAGAGATACCATTCCCAGATCACCAGGAGCTGCATTACGGGAAGTGGGAGTTCTTAGTTACCAAGCCAAGGTGATTCATTATACAGCAGCAGAAACTGATACATTGTGACAGGGTAAGACGGTTCCTCAATCTTATATTCTTGTTGAGGTCATGTCAAATTTAACTCGAATTCGATCTCCTTTGATGGAGAAATCCATGGAAAACTACTCAGCTCTATCCTAGGAACCAAAGGTCAGGATGTCATAGCTAATGTATTAGCTTCTGCTAAACTGCCTGTTAGTGTGAAAAACCCTTCAGCTAACCAGTTATCGCGGTTTCTATTAAACTGCTTGCTTACTTACTTCTGTGAATCTTCTCTGCCGCTGCTGAGCAAAATGTCAGGGTTTTTCTGCCCTCAAAAGTCCTGTGCTCTGGACATTCAAGGCTACATCTAAGTCCCCAAGTAATTGAGTGTAATCCCAGCCAACTGGGAATAAAGACTTCAATTGTCTGTAAGCTGTGCCTGAGTGTTCATCCCTGGTGGGCTACCCATAACAGCATCCCTGCCAACATCTTTAGAAGCAAATGCAGGCACCGCTTCCCCTAAGAGAAGATCCATAATGGCTGATAAAATACAAAACCCACTCCCAAAACCTATCAATATGAGTGTTTTTGATACTACTACGAGTAAAGAAAGTCATGTATATTAACATTTTTTTTCAGGTGTTTTCAAGGATCATGGAGTATTGAAACAGAGGGGAAAAGACCACAGTGATCACCATAAGTAACAAATTCAAAGTTCATTTTTTCGGCTTCATAATGACTTAATATAGCATTCTGGCGCAGCTTCCAATAAATTTGGCCTTAAGCACACCTGTGCTTTAGGACCAACAGGCAGCACTGGTGAGAGACTCTAGGCATACAGATGGCAGATAATCACCATGGCTCACCTGCTAGTTCGCCTCAAGGAGGAACCTCCATCAACTATTTAAGAGGATTACCAAGAGAATGCTCAGCAGGGGGACAGTGAGCACACTTGCCCCCCCAACCTTATCAGCAGGAGCCTCACAGCACCTGGAGTGAGGACCCCTCACCTCAAAGCCACCCTTTGTCGCTACTTCCATCAGAAGGAAAAACATAAGGTACAAAACTGAGATTTGAAAAGAAGGACCATCCTCTTCCTGCACCTGCTTGGGCTGAGTTTCTGAGAACCTCTCAGATGTCATGGTACAGTAGGGGTGACACGGAAATGAGAGAGCTGGCTGGCCTTTGTGCTTGATAAGCGAGGCAAAGTTTGATGGAGTGAATTATTTCTTATTGAAAGAATCAATAAACCTAGTTCCAGGGTATCCTATGTCTTCTGACCGCCACAGGCTCCAGGTATGTACAAGGTTCTCCCCCATCGCTTTCTCACACACACACAAGCAAAACACTCATATGCATTAAACAAGGAAATCTGAAATTTTTTTTTAATTTAAAAGAAAAGTCACACAGATATGTCTCAAACCCCAGACAAACGGCTAACTGAGGTGCTTACTAACATATCAGAGCTAACACTGGCTGTCAGGTTCTCCGAACATCCCTCAGTCTCTATCTGACACAGCGTCCTCCTGGCTGGCATACTCCACCCCCTACCCTGAACTCTCCAGTTCAGGGACTTCCTTGTTCCCCCTCCCCTTGTTCTTCCTTGTTTAATCCAGCCATTTTGGCCAGTCCTTTTTTACCCCTTTTGCTCTCTTGGCCCAGGCTGCCCCCTCTTCGTCAGTAGATCCGCTTTTTCTCTCTCTTCCCCTCTCTCTTCACATGACTTGGCTCAGTCTGGCCATGTCTACTCTGGATGTTCCAGATGCCTCTGTCTCCATCTCTACAATGAATCTTCTCTTCCTCCATTCCTAGGAACAGCCATGCCATCGTTTTTATTTCTTTTTTATTATTATTCAATATTACTGATTTATCAGCAAAGCACTGCACTCAAAGGTCTATCAGAAACCTACTGGATAGACAAAAACAGGCTCACGTTTTCAATACAATGCTCATTCTTGGCAGCATCTGTCAAATAATGTTGAGGGCAAAAAGCCACAGGTGAATACACCCAGTATTAGTCAATTTGAAGTTCAGAGAGATAAAAATACAAAACATAGTTGGTAGAGTTTTAAATGTGTGTAGCGATGCCATACAGGACAGCAAAGCAATGCCAAATTCAAATGCTGGATACTGGTTACCCATGGGGATGGTGAGTCAGGAGATGGGACCAGGGAAAATCAATACAAAGACTCAAAAGTAATGATCTTTTCTAAATCTGGGGTAGGCATATGGGTGTCCTCCTAATCCTTTACAGGAAGTCTGTAGACCTAGGGGGGAAAGATAACAGTTTAATTTGTTGTTTTTCTTTATGCTTTTTGTCTAGAATCTGACCTTCTCCGTGGTCCACAGCTAAGAGCAGAATGGCAACAATTCACACCCAATTTAGTGCTGTGGTCTAGTGGACCGCTCATCTCTCCTGCAGCCAATTAAACACGTTGATGTCCTAACAACTGCTAATTGCGATTTTCTGCATAACCAACTCCTTGGGTTGTTCATTTATTATTAGTGATAATCATAGACTCCTGAGGGCTTTTCTTCATAAAATTGTATGCACAGAAATCTTTTCTTTAGCATTCCCTCTTTCTCAGCTTAAGGAAGAGAGATGCAACAAGAGACAGAATTTATATACAGCAATCTCTGCTCCAAGCACACAGTGACAGTGCGGATACCGACATCCAAACACAGAGCGACAGTGCGGATACCAATGTCCGATCACAGTGCGACAGTGCAGATACCGACGTCCAGCACAGTGCGGCAGTGCGGATACCGACGTCCAGCACAGTGCGGCAGTGCGGATACCGATGTCCAATCACAGTGCGGCAGTGCGGATACCGATGTCCGATCACAGAGCGACAGTGTGGATACCGACGTCCAGCACAGTGCGGCAGTGCGGATACAGATGTCCAATCACAGTGCGACAGTGCGGATACCGATGTCCAGCACAGTGTGGCAGTGTGGATACCGACGTCCAATCACACAGTGTGGCAGTGCGGATACCGACGTCCAGCACAGTGCAGCAGTGCGGATACCGACGTCCAATCACACAGTGTGGCAGTGCGGATACCAACGTCCAATCACACAGTGTGGCAGTGCGGATACCGACGTCCAATCACACAGTGTGGCAGTGCGGACACCGATGTCCGATCACAGTGCGGCAGTGCGGATGCCGACGTCCAGCACAGTGCGGAAGTGTGGATACCGACATCCTTATGCCATTTTCACCCCAGCAGGCACACAGCTCTATACCGTTTTGACTCTTTGACTCTTTGCTCTTTGGGACCCACCACCAGCTTCCACATAAATGACACACAGAGGCTTGTTCTTTCTTATAAATGCCCGGCCTTATCTTGGCTTGCTTCTAGCCTGCTTTTCTCTACTTAAATAATCCTATCTACCCTTTGCCTCTGGGTTTCTCCCTTTTCTTCTGTAATCTTACTTTTACTCTTACTCTGTGGCTGGCTGGGTGGCTGGGTGGCTGGCCCTTCTTTTCTTGCTCCTTGATCTCTTGCTCCTCCTTCTCCTTTTCACCTTCTATTTTTTCCTCTCTGTCTGCAAGCCCAGCCTATTCTCTCTCCTAGCTAGCTATTGGCCTTCCAGCTCTTTCTTAGATCAATCTGGTGTTTCAGACAGGTGCAGTAACACAGCTTTACCATGTTAAACAAATCCAACATAAAAGAATGCAACACATCTTTACATCATTAAAGCAAATGTCCCGCCGGGCGGTGGTGGCGCACGCCTTTAATCCCAGCACTCAGGAGGCAGAGGCAGGCGGATCTCTGTGAGTTCGAGACCAGCCTGGTCTACAAGAGCTAGTTCCAGGACAGGCTCCAAAAGCTACAGAGACACCCTGTCTCGAAAAACCAAAAAAAAAAAAAAAAAGCAAATGTCCCACAGCATCAACACATGTAACATATCTGAAAATAATATTATATAACACAACCCAGGTACGGGGGTACTCTTCCTCACAAGAACACAAGAAAACTGAAGACTCTTGGGACTCTGTACTTTCCTCAGCTCAAACACAGCGTCTCAGATTGGCAGAGAACCCAGACAGGGAATTTATCAAAGGGTTTCCAAGGCGGGATCACTGAAGCCAGGAGGAAGACATGTATGAGGGCTGGAGCCTGGGAGAGGATTGGTCCAAGAACTACGGGGGTGAGGGGGATTTAAGGAACTTAGTATCTTCCTGCATAGATGTGCAAAGATGATCTAACGACAGTTACTCATCAGATTAAGATTCTGCCTTCCATGACATCTCTGGGTCCCCATAACAACTATGGACATGACAGGCTGTGAGGTCTGAGAGATAGTAGGGTCGCATCCTGCTATCACACATCTTCTCAGCATAGATCAGCCCTCAAAGTCTGTGAAATGAGTATAATAAGGCCCTAGTTTTCAACAAATCAGGGGTTACATGTCCCTCTGTTAGTAGGAATCTACCCTCTATTCAGCGGCCGGTGTGATCATTCTAAACTACAACTCATGGTGGTTCATGTGCATGTCAACACTCCAGGGGTGGAGGCAGGAGAATGGCTAAATACCATGACCCTTTTCCAGAAATGTAATGCATTAATTAGGCTAAAACTTCAAATATATATATATATATATATATATATATATATATATATATATATCTCCCGCATCTCATGAAATTACAGCTCAACTACTCAACCCCAATGTAATCAAAATTACATTGATTACAAAATCAAAATTACAAAATCAAAATGGCTCTGCAAGGCTTTTGGTGATGTGTCCCTCATTTCCTCTCCGGCGCCAACTGCTGTGGCACTCGGTCACATTAAGCTAATCCTAGTTCCTTTCATTCCCTATGCTCCCTCATGTTTCTCCACAACACCTAGTGTCTCACTTTCTTCAGATACTCCAGGCACTCTTTCAGAGTTAAACCTATCAGCCTGCAATAGAATGCTTTCAATATAATTCCTCTGCAGATGCATACATCTATATACTTATCTGCCTCTACCAATCCAGAGGCATTTCAGAAACTTACGTGAATTTATCCACACGATGTTTCTATACCACCTTAGAATATAAACTTTAAAATTGTTTTTATACACTCTGCATGTCAGTATAATGCGTCTATACACTTTGCATTATGCAATAACACCAATCCATTTTCTGTTTATTGGGAGCAATTTTTAAACTATGATAGTGATTCCAGCACCTGTTGGCCAGCAAATATGTCACATATGCATTTTTGCTATTATTTCACAGTTTAATATAAAGTCTGCCCACTTATGAAAGGGTGTCGGACTGAGGATGGTCACCTGTCCACACGTCTGGGCAGACCCAGTAGTCAGTCTACAGTAGGCACCACTGGGAACCAGAACACAGAGCCTGCAGAAGTGTCCGTTGTCTTGGTTACTGTGGCTCTGCATGACATCCCTTCCCCACCTCAACCAGAAAACTCATCAGCACTGTGACAACAGGCCTCCAACAGAGGACTGCTCTTACCTCAGCATCAAAGCGCGGGTCCTGGTAGGCGTCGCTGACGTTCACAGGAAGGCCTGTCGACGCCACCAGCTCGGCGATGCTGTTATTTATCAGCCAGTCGGAGTAAGATGACTTCTCCATGCTTTCTTTGAAACTGTCAGAGCACCAAGTCAGCAATAAGAAAGAAGAGAAATTTAGTTTGTTGGAAAGTAAACTCCGCCAGAGGACATTAATAGCGACATTTCCTGCCCACATTACCGAGGAATAAATGGTATGAGTCAGACTGACAGGGAGAGAATTATCAGGAACCCCCTTTAAACTATTTTCCCACTAGAACGGAAGGTGATGAGACCGTGGAGAGAAACACAGATCCTCCACAGGCCAGAGAGTAGCTCTAGGCTGTGTTCAAGCCTCCAGGTAGACAGGTCTAACGCACACAATCAGATAAGACCAAGACTGATAATAAGACCTGACTCCGTACATTTCCACTGGGTTCCTCAGCTTGGCCACCTAGCCGAACATCCCAGATGTTTTGCTACCAAGAATGGGGGGAACTGGGAAATAAATGCTGCACGTTTTCGGTGTGAGGATGGAGCACAAGGCCTTAGGCAGGTTAAGCTGGTGATCTGATCTGTCACTCGACTGTGTTTCCGGCCCTAGCACAGCCCCATCTGTGTCTAGTCTGAGCTGCACTTTATGTAAGAAAACATTAAGACTGCAAACAGCCATGGCTATTACCCTGTTAGTACACATTTGTGCATAGTTGTTATGATTATACTGTATGTACCCGTTTGGAGTTCGTGGCGAGCTGGGAAGGGCAGGCGTTGTCATGGAGACCACTAGATGCATGAATGAGCAGGAGGGGTAGATTATCTACCATCATCTCTACACCACATCTGTAGGGACACACGCTTTGTGACTGGCAAACTCAGGGTATATTTACAACGTTATTTATCCCTTGATTCTCATAAAGGCTGAATAGTGCACAAGTTTGTTCTCTGTGGCTCTCCAGATGCAAATTGAAATTTTAATAAGAGGCTTAGGTTTATAGCTATTGAGTCGCACGTAAATAAAAGAACGTCAAAGAAAAGATGTGTTTCTAATACAAAAAGCAAAGTCTGTGTTCTGTTTTCTCTTTGCTACTTTACATCTATGGCAATTGGGGCTTAATGTTATACTTTAATGAAAGCAACATAGAGAAAGAAACATGGTAAAATGTACCTGACATGTGGCTCTAGGCTAACAAAATAATTTCTAAATTTATAAAAATGGACTAAATTCTCGATGCTCTTTCAGAGAGGCACTGACTTGTCAATACATTCTATGTTGTCTATATACTGTATTTTACAATACATTTATTTTGTGTATATATGTGTATACATGTATGTGTACATGTGTGCATGTGTGTGTGCATGCGTGTGTGTGCGTGCGTGTGTGCATGCATGAGTGTGTGTGTGTGTGTGTGTGTGTGTGTGTATGCCAGAGGCTGATGTCAGGTATCTTAACTGATCACTCTCCATTTTATTTTTTCTGAATCTCTCACAGATATAGTTAGGCTGGCTGGCCAGTGATCTTGAGAGATCGCCCTAACTCTGTCCCCCCGTACTTCAGTTATGGATGGGCTCTGCCAGGCCCCATTTCAGCATGTGTGCTGGGGATATGAACTCAGGTCCTTATGTTTGCCATGGCAGACATTTTACCATTTTACCTCCGCGAGGTCCACACGGTATAAATTTAGAAGTGTTGGGAAGTTCTGGCCTATTGCTTGCAGTAGTCTGTGGGGGAGAAAGGGCTGAAGTGGGACCTTAGAAAGACCTAAGAGGAGCAGTCGGGCAGGAACCCAAGACAAGGGACAGCAGGAACAAGGAACGAACATTAGCCACTTCACTGAGTGTCTTTCAAGGTGGGTGTAAGTCCACAGGAAAGATTGGAGGTGGGAGGAGGAAACACCAGGAATTAAACACACACACACACACACACACACACACACACACACAGAAAAATGGATAAGCAGAGACTGAGGAATAAGACTAGAATGGAGGCCAGGGTCCAAGAATTGAGACTTGGCTAGAGCTGCTGGGACCTTCGCTGTAGGTGATGGGGAACTACTTAAGAATATGGGAAAGAAAAGGCCGCTTGAGCAGTGATTCTACGAACCTTGATTTAGAGGTGGTGAATAAGAAGTGCTAGCCGAGAGAGACTGAAGATGAGAAGAGACCCTGGAGGACTACAGGTCTCAGCCCTATGTCAAGGGTTTGGTAGCGAGAAGATACCAGGTGTTCCAGAAGCAGGGACAGATTGCTTATGGGGAGAACAGGGCCAGAGGCTCAACCAGTTCTCAGGACTGCAAAGTGGACATGGAGATGAGATTATTTTTAGGGACATGAAGTAGCTGGAATTTCTCAGAAAGGGCTGTGTAGAGGAACTGACATTGAGGGAAAGGAAGGAGGGGAAAAGCAGAAACACGGGGGAGGGAGAGAGAGAAGAAAAGAAGAGGAAACAAACAGGCTTATCATCGCTGTAGAACAGGGCCAGTGCAGATGTTCTGTTAACTAATTTGTTGTGTGCATGCGCATCTTTATCATGTGGGTCCTCATCTCTACATCCTACCAGCTCAGAACAACTGAAGCCCAGAGAAGCTAACTTCCTGAGAGATCCGATTTTTACCTCACTCCCACTTCTCACTCCCAGATGACTCTGTCTCTTTATTACCCGTCAGGACTTTAATAGGCAGAAGAAAAGCAAGGCTCATAGACCTTGCTCTGAAAACAAGAGAGAGAGAGAAACAGTGAACACCAGGAGTTTGGGAAGATGCAAAGGCAGTGAGCACTTTGCTCTGAGCTGTGGGAAACAGAAGAAAGGAAAACCGCTGGGCTTGTTCTTCAGTCTCGGGCCCCCACGTGCAGAATTCCGCAAGGAATGATGAGCAAACACCACTGAGCCGGCACTCCTGAAAGCCTCCTTCTAAATCTAGGACCTTTTGGAATTTCCTCAGTTCAAACTACAGACGGCATTGAAATAACAGCAGCCGCACACAACAGTAGTAGAAGTAGGAGCACGGACGGGTTCTATGCAGGGCACTGTGCAAACATTCTGCAGAAAGCTATGGTCTTTGCCCTTACAGAGCTTACCACTGAGATAAAGAGAGGAGACAGAAGCACACAGGCATTTAAACAACATATAAATTGAAATTCTTAGTACGATTCTCAGATGAAGAAATTGTCATGCACCTAGGTGGCCAAGTCACCAAGTCCATTGGATCAGTGCTGAAGAGGCCCAGGGGCTTCAGAAAGGAGATGGGATCTGAAATGCCCTACAGCTGGGACAGACAGCCGACTGTCTGAAAACCACCCTTGCATGTGTGCAGTTAATGATCCACGGGCACATTTGTTAAGGGTTGGGGATAGGACACCCAGTTGACCTGTTGTTCACATCATTGTCTTAATCTGGGTTGCTGTAACAAAACACCATGGACTAGGTGGAAAATAAAAAACAAGTATTTATCCCTCATGGTTCTGGGAAAACCGAGATCTAGTCTCTCACAGATTTGGTGTCTGGTTCCTTCTTGTGTATCTCACATGGTGGGAAGAGTGGGAAAGCACCCAGGGCCTCATCTATAAGGATGCTGATCCCGTTTAGGAAGGCTTGATGCATGATTTAATCATCTCCTGGAGGCAGAACCTACAGGCATCCTCACGCTTGGGGTTAGGTTTCAACCACAGGAATCAGATTCTGGCTTCGGCATCCATTCAACTTTTCAATTCCCGTTGCAGCTTTCAAGACATAGTTTCTTTTCTTCGTTCTCATTTTTTAAAAAGAGTGGTTATGTGCGATACAGTTCAGACCCTTGTATTGAAGTCAGATCAAACGGCCCTTCTGACCCCTGATTTCGGGTGAGTTGCTGATCCTCCACCTGTGAACTGGGTGCTAATCAGACAGCGGAAACTCAAACTAAGGTCGTATTTTCAGCCTAGAGTAAACATCTTTTAAAAACATGACGTTTGCAGCAAATTCTTCACAGAGTAGCTGGTATTACTTTACACAGTACAGCAAGGCAATGCATTTAATCGCAAACGAAAGGGCCCCGGTTAGTCCTGGTTTCTATTTTGTACTTTCACAGGCTTTAAGGGCCCCGGTTAGTCCTGGTTTCTATTTTGTACTTTCACAGGCTTTGCCGATCTAATTCTGATTCCCGAGGCCCTTGTATGAGCTGTTGTTTCCTTTCTTTGGTTGATTGCCGTTGGAACAATCACATCGGAGACCGTGGACAGCTCTGCAAACACAGTAGGTCTCTCTAAACCAGTTGTTCTCCAGCTGTGGCTCGCAAACTCCAAAAGACCGTTGGAGAACACAGATGCTTACATCAGGATTCATCACAGTAGCCAAATTACTGCTGTGAAGTCGCAGTAAAAATAATCTCATAGTTGGGGTCACTACAACATGAGGAACTGTGTTAAAGGGTCACAGCGTTGTTGAGAACCAGTGCTCTAAAAGGAATGAAGGCGGATAAAATCTAGCCTGAATACACGTTTGCTTGCAGATGGACCACCACAAAGGAGGGACCTTCTTCACATTCTCACAGAGATACTTATGTGGCTTGTTGGTGACTGCCTTCGATCTCCTCTTCAACACGTCTGAAAGATGGGCATGCCGTATTAAATGGAGAAGGCTTTCAGTGGGGCAGCTCACTGGTGTAGGAGGGTCCTTCTGTATTTGGGTTGCTTTCATTGGTTAACAAAGAAACTGCCTTGGCCTTTTGATAGGGCAGAAACTTAGATAGGCAGGGAGGACAGAATGGAATTCTGCGATAGGGAAGGCTCAGAGAGCTGCCGCCATGAAGCCGCCAGGGTCAGACATGCTGAATGATTCCCGGTAAGACCACTATCACGTGGTGACACACAGACTATTAGAAATGGGCTGAATCAGATGTAAGAGTTAGCCAACAAGAGGCTAGTGATAATGGGCCAGGCAGTAATTAAATTAATACAATTTTCGTGTGGTTATTTTGGGTATAAGCTAGTTGTGCGGCTGTGCAGCCAGGAGCCGGGCGCCGGGAGCACAGCACCTGGAGCACACCCCGCACGCACCGGGAGCTGGGCGGGACACAGCCCGCACCTCCTCATTGCTACAGTTCACTACTCAAATCTCAGTCTCCATGTTTTTTCAACTCAGTTTACTTTCTAACAAACATCACCTCTTGGAACCAAATAGTGTGTGCAGCTGATAGCCCTTTCAATATCTGGCAATAACACAGCTCCCAGGGGCTCCCCCAAAAGATTGTCCTTCTCAAACATACTTCGGATTTCTTCAAGAATTTATTCTGTGGCATGTCTTCCTATATATGCCCATGTCAGACACAGCTCTGCCAGTAACTGGCCCTCAGTATGAAGGTTGGTACAGAACAGCTTTCTCCAAGAAGTCTGAGCATTCTAGGTCCTGTTCTATTGGTGAAAGTTGGAATTTGTTTCCAGCAAGCCATTTATCCAGGATTTTGTGAGTTTAACTTAACATCCAAAGTTGAATGAATCAGCTTTCTTGAGTGTGAACATTCTTTTTAGAGAGACCTGTAGGCCCATATTTCTGCATTAAATGGCGGTCAGACTCCAGGCCATAGTTTGCACCTGCCGTACAGGAGGTGGTCACCTCCCTAACAAAGGGTCAGGATATGCTAATGTTGTTCTGCTCCTTCTTTGTAATTTGGAGGATGTCTGGAAAGACATGTTAATTCAGTCTATGTGACAGAGCTGGTGTACTGAGCAGGAAGATAGAAAGACCTGACAGAGCAGGCATAGGTAGATGTGTGGATGTGACCACAGCCATTCACTTGGTTACCTAGGAAACAGAATGCTAATGAATTTCCTCAGTTTATGTTGTGTTATATAAGGCTGGTTGAAGGATAATTGCAGAGGACTTTTCAGGATGTGAGCTCAGGACTTCATGAGGGATCACTGAGAATCTTCCTCCTGATAAAGCCATGTGAGTTGTGTCTTTATTCCCATGCCTCCCTCTGGTACGGAGAAATAATTTTATGGTCTGGGCTGGCACTGGACCACGACAGAGACCAAAGGCCAACATCCAAATTTTCATTTTATACTTAACCAAATTAAGAAGAGTCATCATGGTTTGGAATCACATCTGCAATTCAATCATTCCAAGACCTTCATAGCTTAAGGGTGCTAATGAGTTTATTTCAAAGTGGTTCTCTGTGTCATGCCCATAGCTATAAGAACACAGACACCTGTGAGTCCCCTGTGCACTGAGTCTCCAGGGAGACTTAGTCTTTCATTCAGATCTTGTCACAGCCCACTGCTTTGAACCACATGAGGGAGGCTGGCCTCTGGATCTCAGGGTATCAAATGATTTCCACTGAGTCGTGTGAATCATTTTGGCTCCTGGACCTTAAGGCTATAATAGTTTGGTCCACACTGTCACACATCTAATGAAATAGCCCTTTCAGACTCTGCCAGACCCTGTCTGTACTGGAGAGCATTACAACTGGGTTCACATCTGGAGAGCATTGCAACTGGGCTCACATCTGGAGAGCATTGCAACTGGGTTCACATACTCATACAGATGTTTGGGAAGCATCTTGATGTTTCCAAAGTTTGTTTATGTAAACAATACACTTTTCAGTCTCTTACATTCAAATCATAATGCTATTTTCCTCCTACAGTGAGAATATTTAAAACATCTTAGAGAAAAAGAAATAAAAGTACCATAAAGAGAAACAGCCTTTATAATAATGGTCTGGGAAGGTGAAATAAATATAATTAATGTTTGATTTTCAGTGAAACAACCTTAAAAGATGAAATCCAACTATGAGAATTTATTTTAACTATATAAAATTGACCTCTCTAAACTCAGGGTTCATACCAAACTACCAAGCTAACTGTAAATCTGATTCTTCTGACAGAGATCAAGGATGGGGGGAGATGGAGTTATTTAAGCGAGTCTCATGCTACAGTTTGAAGTCTCCTGTCCCCAGTGGCATCTTGCTTCCCAATGTGACACTCAAAATGACTTCAAAGTGACCTCCGCAGGCTCAATCATGAGGACTGTGGAGGGTTTCAAATGTAGAAATCTGTGAAAACAGACTTAAGAATATCTCAGAGTTACTTCTCTAAACAGCATCCATCAGAAGGAAAAATAAATGCATAAACTAACAACCAGTAGTCTCTGCCCGTGCTGATAAGGCTGTTCTCAATTTCAGAGTTTGTGTACACATTTTCACTAGAAATTCTCAGGATCTTGTTTTGTCAAGAATGACTGTTGGTTGAGCCTGCATTTGGGTTAAGTAATACAGAGGACTGAATTTTGCAAGAAGTACATAGGAAGAGTGTGTTCTTTTGCTGACCTGGTGTGGGAGAATTGTCTGTATTCTGTCAATCATGTTTTAAATAAATGCTGATTGGCCAGGCAGGAAGTATAGGCGGGTCAGCCAGACAGGAAGTAGAGGCAGGATGATGAGAACAGCTGGGAAGAAGGAAGCTCTTCTGGCACTCCTTCACAGACCACCGAAGAGGCAGAATGTGTCCCTGTCCCAGCTGAGAAAAGGTACCGGCCATGTGGCTAACATAGATAAGAACAATGGGTTAATATAAGTTACAAGAGCTAGTAAGAAGACTGAGCTAATGGGCCAATCAGTTTATAACCTAATGTAGACTCCCTGTGTGATTTTCTTTGGGGTTTGCTGGCTGTGGGGTACTGGGTGGGACAGTAACCCCAACTAGCAGGCCCCCCTCATGCTACACTGACATAAGGAGTGGTTACATGGAAACCCATCTGCTGTTTTGAACATGCAGTGTTCCTCCACAAGGTCATATGTCGGGGCCTTGTTTGTCGGCTAATGGCCTTCAGGGAAGTAACTGGATTCTGAAGACCGAATGATAGATTCATCCCTTGATAGATTTATAATATAATGGCATTATTAGGAGGTGATAAGAGAAAGGGATGGGGTCTAGCTTGAAGAAGTAGTCACTGAGGTATGTGTTTTACCTTAGCCCTATCTCACAGCCTCTCTGTCGCTTGTCCACTACGAGGTGTGCAGCCTCCAGCACATGTTCCTGCTCTCATACTATTCAACCCCTCCACCGGCTGAGAAACAAAGGTGCTGGCCACCCCAGACTAACACCTTGTAAACCATAAGCTTAAATAAACCTTTATTTAAGATGTTTATGTCGGGTGCTGGAGAGATGGCTCAGTGGTTAAGAGCACTGACTGTTCTTCCAGAGTTCCTGAGTTTAATTTCCAGCAACCACATGGTGGCTCACAACCATCTATAATGAGATCTGGTGCCCCCTTCTGGCATGTGGGCACATATGGAAGAAATGCTGTACACATAATAAATAAATAACTCTTTTTTAAAAAAAGATGTTTATGTCTACCACCACAGGAAGAATCTTAGAAGACACCGTCTGCATACGGGTACCAGTCCAACTCTAGGCCTACCTACGGAGAGGGATGTGGACAGAAGCTAACATGGCCCGAACTTCAGAAAACACAGAGACAATAGTGACGGCCTGTGGTAGATGCTTTATGAAAGGGAGTACAAAATATTAGGGAAGGTGAGAAAAGGGGGTGTTGACCTCAGTCTTTAAAAGATTCATTCATAAGAAGGAATGGTTAAAAACTCAGATGAGGCCATACCACAAGGAATGCCTTCGAAGTCTATGAGGTTTTGTTTGTTTTCTTTTGTTGTTTGCTTTTCTCTTTTGATCCAGGAAAAAACGGAGTTAACACTTAGGTTACTAGGTGGAAGTAACGAATAAAGGCCACAATGGACGAATCCAAACAGTAGGCTGTGTGGTTCTGCGTGAACCTTGCATTAAAAGCTTCATATCCCTATAAATACCTACCATATCTATAGCACCATGCCCGTGAGCCTTGAGTTCCTCATGTGTATTGGAGATTTTATATGCACATATAATTACATATATAGGTATGTTGCGTACTTTCTAGACATGTTTTCATCACTCTTCTATAGTGTATCATGTTTGTCAAGTCCAGAACTTGTTCGTTCTCCTGGACTGATCATCACTAATGAAGACTGACTATTAACTAAACATTGGTCAACAATGTGGGCGTAGAAGTTTCAGCCGTCTATTTTCTCACTGTCAAAAGAGGATTATCCGTGGATCGTTTTGCAGCTTGATTATTCGTCGGTGGGATAGGGAGGGATTGGGGACAGGTAATTTCTTCTTTTATGCTTTCAAACAAACATCTAGTTTTGAACTACAGATGATACACGTGGTCGCGTTCGATGTTTTGCTTTGCTGACTAGATGTCAGCTCACAGACTGGAGCTCCATTGCTTGCTTCTTCTTCTTCTCAGGAAAGCCTGCCAACCCCCCCCCCCTTCCTGACACCACCAGCTATGCAACATTATTTGAAATTGTCTTTTAATTAGGAGATTAAGGAGCTAAGTCAATACCAGAGGGGCTGAAAGCTAGGACCCCAGCAGGAGGGTCTCAAGCCCTCGGGACAGCGACTTTAATCTCTACTGGTTCAGTGTGTCTTTAAAGGTTATCAAAAAAAACCTTTTAGTCAGGAAAGGAAAAGATCAGGCAATTAGCAAGCAGGACCAGCCCATTAGCGCTGGCCTTGTGATGGTAGTGGAAGACGATTTAACTCCCGGAAGCTCCTAAAGTTTATTTTGACCTGTTAATGAGCTTGCTTTTAAGGTTTGATGGGAAGACACTTCAATAAACTCCCTATTTCCCCCTCTTTAAAGAGTCTGTGTTATCAAGATGTGGCAACTAATGACCACATTTCCCATACTTCACTTCCTAAAGTTGTGTAGTTAAAATAATGGAGTTTATCACCCCAGAAGCTGATGTCACTGTAGGGTAAGGTCTTGTGATGCTTAGACAGGCAACGAGGAGCAAGTGGGATAGGTGTGGGTGTCTTTCAGCGACATGCAGCAAAAACTTGTTGATTTCATAACCAAACAATTCTGTCCTGATTGCTCTTGTTTTAATTTTGGCAACCACTTCCTAGCTATGAGGCTATGGATAAATGGGTTACTGTACTATACAAGGAAGAAAACCATCTCCTGGGGTCACTTTGAGGTCAAGAGAATGCACCATGCGAAGAGTGCATGCAAAGAAGTCTCCTGATACGTGTGAGATCTTATACATCACAGAGATTTCACTTCTATTAAAAACCCCTGGTGTCCTGACTCATTTTTATGTTAACTTGACACACGCTAGAGTCATCCGAAAGGATGAGAAATCGGAGAAAATGCCTCCGTAAGATTAGACTGTAGACCAGCCTGTTGGGCATTTTCTCAATTAGTGATTGATGGGGCAGGGCCCAGCCCATGGTGGGTGGTTCCACCCCTGGGCAGGTGGTCCTGGGTTCTGTAAGAAAGCAGGTTGAGCAAGCTATGAGGAGCAAGCCAGTAATCCACACCCCTTACGCTCTCTGCATCAGTGCCCATCTCCAGGTTCCTGCCGTGTTTGAGCTCCTGTCTGACTTCCTCTGATCATGAACAGATGCCAAGTAAACTCTTTCCTCCCTAACTTGCTTTTGATCCTGGAGTCTCAACACAGCGATACTAACCCTAACTAGTGCATCTGATGAGGTTGGGCTAATCTGTTCAGTTTAAGTCCTGGGTTGTGGGAGATGTTCAGCATCACTGTGAGCTTTGGTGAGGTACAGAAGAGAAAGTGTACTGGGTAGCAAAGTTGCCAGTGATGGTCTGCGGTAGACATTAGACCCTGATGAGTAGCCCCACTACATCACACCGCGGGAAGCTCCCTCTGTGGGGGCCACCTCTCTACACCGAAGACAAGCATTACAAGTTAAAGGACTACGAGAGACAGCAACCAGTTAAATTATTAGTTGGAGCAAATTAAATGAAAGGCCTGCATATGAAATGAGAGACCTGCAAAAGTAAGAGCCAAACGCATCAACTGTTAGGGCTTCCAAGTTGCTGTAATTGTTTCCAGGGTAGAATCAATCCAACAGACAGCGTAGAATCAATCCAACATCTACATAGACTTCTATGTTTGAGTTCATTGCTTTTTTTATGTATCTTGCTCACAGACTATGTTTTAGAGCTTTTATTCTTCCCTGTGACCGATTTTACTAGAACAAGAAACCCCATCTGCCATAAAAAGGGGGCAGTGAGTTTATTTTTCATTTGAGTCTTCATGTTCAAAGCAGTGAAAATTAACAGCACAATTGTATGTTTTCATTTTATGTACTTAAGGTTAGGTGCTGGAAAAATGGCTTTTCCTTGAGTTCCTCAAGATGAATTTGGAAGATATACTTCATTGTAAATGTTTCATCTCCTCTACTTTATTTCTTGTAATTAACATTAAAATGAGCCGCAGACACATCACACCATCAGTACCCTGGAGTGTACTAGCACAACTAGATTACTCTGGAAGAAAACATACACGCAAGAGACGGTTTCCTGAATGGTGCACCAGGATTGGAAACAAGGGGTCTCGGTGTCCAGAGCATCTGAACATTTAGGATCATTTTAGGGGAAGACGCAGAGGATGCCTGGGAGGCTGAGAATAGTTGGCTGGTAAAGGAAGCAGTCTTGCAAACAAGGAGCCTCAGAGCTCAGCCTCCGAGGTTAGTCTGTGAAGATGACTTGCTGAGTAAGATGACTTACTCCACCCCAGACACCTGGATGAGGTAGAAACGAGACACACACACACACACACACACACACACGCACGCACGCACACACGCACGCACGCACGCACGCATCTAGAGCCCTGTCCATCAATGAGCAACATTAACTGTTGGGATTTTGAGGTTCAAGAGCCCTGGTTGTATTAAGTAATCCCCAACAGTATGCCCCGAGGTTGTGTGAGGGAAGTCACACACTAACAGAAATCCTGCCCGTTTCCTGAGTTTTATTAGAGCAAACGGTGAAGAGATTAAGCTGAGTCTCAGGAGAAACTTTGAACTTGTAAACAGTGTTGGGACTGTGAAACACTATGGGAACTTTTGAATGTAGAATTAATCCATTTTGCATTGTGAGATGGCCTTTATTCCACCATGCACAGGGTTAGGACGTTTATTTATTTATTTTTGAATGAGAGATCTCCGCATTTGGCCCCCAGTGGGTGGCGCTGTTTCGGAAGGTTATGGAACCTTCACCACGGGGAGTTTCACGGCAGGAGAGTGCTGAGGGCAGGCTTGAGACTTTGTAGCCCATTGCTTCTTGTCCTCTCTCTAGTTTCTGACTGCTGACACAATATGACCAGCTGGCTCCTGATGCTGTCGCCACACTTAACCCTCCATGACTGACTACGTCCCTCCTTAAAGTGTGAGGCAAAATAAACCCGTTCAGAGTTTATGTCACATTTTAGGTCAGATTTTAGGTCATGGCACTGAGAAAAGCAATTCAGCCCCTTTCTCACTTCTTTTTCTGCAAATCCTCCTAGTAGGACCGCATGTTTTTATGATTGATAGCATTTAGATGTCTCTGAGACTCTACTTCATTCTTTTTCCTTCCTATTCCCTAAACTACATGTTTCCTGTAGACTTATTTTTCTTCCTTAAGCCCCATCTTGGAGAACTTTTCACTTTAATTTCTCAGTTTTAGAACTTGTATTTGTTTTTATGATACTGTCTATACTATATCTTGTCATTGATCTTGTTGAGAGAGTGTTCTCACATTTTTCCTTTAGTTCTTTGTATGTGGTTCCCTTTAAATATGGGGGCATATTTATAATTTCCCACCCAAATTCCAACTGTTCTCTTGAGCGGGACAGTTTCTATCAAAAGCCACTTTGTCTAGATCTGTGCTAATACTTTCTTGTTTCTTTGTATACTTTATGGTTTCTGCTTAAAAACTAAAATAATAAATAACGTGGAAACTTTGAAAACATTAGCATCTCCTTTATCCTATGTCAAGATGTTGTTTTTTCTATCTCTTGCTATTATTCTTGGTACTGTTTGTTGTCAAGGGACTCCCCTAAACTAATTTTGTAAAGTGTCTCTATTGTACAGCAGTTAGAGTTTCTCCTCAGTTAGTTTAATAGCCAGCTGATAATTAGATAGGTTTTTGTTGTTGGGGACCACATTTTTCAAAGGCTAAAAGTCATATTCTGGGGCATACCCAAAGGCACTGGTCCCATCACAGTTCACAGTACAGACATTTAGTGACATTCTCAAAAGCCATTGCTGCCTCCCTGAAGCATACTTTGGCGTGATAATGTCCAACTGGGTGAGTCACCTTGGCCTTGTAGAGTTTATGGTCTCCTCCTCCAGGCCCAGATCATAGCCATAATCTGACTGGGTGCTAAAGACTATCCCCTGTGGGCCAGTGACATTTGGGTTATAAAGTGCAATATGACTACAGTCTGTAATCCCAGTATACTCAGGGGCAATCAAAACCACCGCTCATCCCTTGTTTAGGGCTAATACGTCTCCTGCAAGCTTTTTCTTGGTTGTGTCATCCATGCAGGATGAGAACAGAGGATGGTTACCCAGATATCTGATGTCTTTTACAAAGACCTTTGGAGGAACTATCACGGTCATCATGAAGCCTTGAGTCATCAGAGTCACATCCTGGAAGACAACTTCCCTGTTAAAAATGACAGAATCTGGGCCATGGAGTCTGGAGGCCCAAAAGAGAGAGTTATGGAGATAATTAATTAATTAACATGGATTAAAAACGGGCCGGGCGTTGGTGGCGCACACCTTTAATCCCAGCACTCAGGAGTCAGAGGCACGCAGATCTCTGTGAGTTCGAGACCAGCCTGGTCTACAGAGATAGTTCCAGGACAGGCTCCAAAGCTACAAAGAAACCCTGTCTCGAAAAAACCAAAACAAACAAACAAAAAAAAAAACAAGATGGATTAAAACAATTGTTAGAAAGAGTCATTTGTTTGCAAAACTAGGCGCTACAAAGAATTTCCGCTACTGCCCTAGACGTTGAAACACTGGTTTTACCGTTCTGACCTGAGAAATGGAGCTCAAGAAAGTTGTGTGGCAATCTTCATTTTTCTTTCAGAGAAAGAATAGCAGAGCTATAATTCCAACATTAAAACTGAAGGAAACCCTAAATTGTCTCAGGCTCTTTAAGACTTGTATATTCCCACCTCCACTGAACTCACTGTTTGAGTTCTTAGAGAAGGCCAAGATCAAGATGTCGCCAAGGCTGTATGCCTTCCTGAATGTTAGGTGTCAAGCAGCCCAAATATCCAGAAATGAGCTCAACCTGCACTACAGGAAGAGTTCAGGCTATTAGAGAAAAGCCAGCCTTCCTTGGGAATTTGTGCAACCAGTTCCCCCTGCCTAAAGGAGTCGTTCCCTTTACCTCCAGCAGGGGCATATGACCTTCTTGGGAACCCATCAGCCTCTAGCTCCCTCGGTGTCACAAGTACCTGTTCCACATTTCAATGTCCATGCCAGCTCCTGGTCCTTCCCAGCTCCAGGTCCTCATCCTCTTTTATAATCCTATGATTTATCCATCCATGCCCTCTATCTCGAGTTCCACTCTTGCCGACTCTCTCTCTCAAACACACACACACACACACACACACACACACACACACACACACACTCACACACTCTCTCTCACACACACTCACACTCACACACACTCACACACAACACTCACACACTCTCTCTCACACACACTCACACACACACACACTCACATACTCTCACACACACACACTCACACACACACTCACACACACATACACACACACTCACACACACACACTCACACACTCACACACACACTACTGGAAATCTGTTATCCTCTCTTGCTCTCTTTCTTTCTCCCCACTTCCTCTCTTGCTCCCCACTTCACTATTCTCTGTCTCTTGCTGTCTCACTGTGGTGGTCTGAATGAAAATCGCCCCCATAGGCCCACAGGAAGTGGCACTGTAAGGAGGTGTGGCCTTGTTGGAGGAATGTGTCACTGGAGGTGGGCTTTGAGGTTCCAGGTGCTCAAGCCAGACCCAGGGCTTGCTTCTCGTTCTGCTGACTGCTGATCCAGATGTAGGACTCTTGGTTCCTTCTCCAGAACCATGTCTGCCTGCACACCACCATGCTTTCTACCGTGAGGACAATAGACTAAACCTCTGAATTGTGAGCCAGCCCCAAATTTATAAGAACTTCTGTGGTCAATGTGTTTCTTCAAAGCAATAAAACCCTAACTAAGACAGAGTTGGTACCATGGACTGGGGTATGGCTGTGATAGGTCTGACCATGCTTTTGTTTGGAGAATATGAACTTTGGGATTTTGAATGAGGAAAGAAGCTAAATGCTTTAAGTGGAGCTTGATGAGCCTTACACGTAGGAGCATGGAAGGCAGTAGTGTTGAGAGTGATTTGCACTGCAGGGACCTGGATAAAGAGGTGTCAGAGGAGAAACTTTTAATTCATGGCCTAGAGATCATTCCTGTGATATTTTGGTGAAGAATGTGGCCGCTTTCTGCCCTTGTCTAAAAATCTGCCTGAGGCTAAGTTGAAGAGTCATGGATTGCCATAAGCTTTGGTAGAGGATATTTCCAGACAGCCTAGTATTGACTGTGTCACTTGGTTACTAATGTCCACACTTGTACAGATCTATAAGGAAAAGGAGCAAGCCAGTAAGCAGCACCCCTCCATGGTCTTTGCATCAGCTCCTGCCTCCAGGTTCCTGCCCTGTTTGAGTTTCTGTCCTAACTTTCTCCAATGATGAACTGTGATGTTGAAGTATAAGCCAAATAAATCCTTTCCTCTCCAGCTTGCTTTTTGGTCAAGGTGGTTTTCACAGCAATAGAAACCCTAACAAGATATTCACTTTGTCCACTATTGTCTCCCTCTTTCCTCTTCCCTAGCCATGCTCAGCCTGCAGATGGAAAACTTACTGCCTATCCACCCTGGACTCTTCCAGTCTCTCTCTCTCTCTCTCTCTCTCTGTCTCTCTGTCTCTCTGTCTCTCTCTCTCTCTCTCTCTCTCTAATTACCCCTCCCCCAATAATGGAACAGTCCTGTCTGCAATTTCTTTACTGCACTCCTCACATACACCAAAGGGTTCCAAGGAGAGTGCAGCTCACATAGGTTTCTGGCAAACTAATTTTGCAGTTATAAGATGCGTTCTGCTTTCCTTGATATTTGAGCCAGCTGGGCCTCCTGGAGATTTAAACCAACAATTTGTATTTTACATCCTTGACTTCTTCTGCTTTCTCTCTGGCCTCCTTTTCTGTCCCAACCTGGCTGAAAACATTGCTCTTCGTGGCTCATCTAGAGAGCCCAGCGTAACCCCCTCACTTTAACGTAACCTCTATTCCATCTGCAAAGCCTCTTCGCCCATGCAATACACCATCAAGGTATGATAACAGGGGGGCGGGTAAGGAACCAGAGGACAAATTCTGCCTGGCACACTTGGGGTGACTCCAGTGCTTAAAATTAAGCATGTTGGCAAGTTAGACGGTCTGACATCATTCATGCCATCATGGTGAAATGCTTCACTTAGGGACCTGTGTTCTTCGTGTTGTTTTAGCACCCTAGCATGCTAAAACATGTTTAGCATGTCAACAGACAGCAAGGCTGTCTCAGCATTTCCTCTCTAAT
>JAQHUG010000038.1:9906906-9917276 GCA_028555095.1 Dicrostonyx torquatus | reverse complement strand
CGCTTGCGTGAACACGGCGCTTGCGTGAACACGGCGCTTGCGTGAACACGGCGCTTGCGTGAACACGGCGCTTGCGTGAACACGGCGCTTGCGTGGTTGGCCTGCACACCTTGTGCTGCTCTTCCAGAAAACCTGTCAAACAAATTCTGCAAGGAGTTGCAGCACACCATGCTCCTTGAAGGAACCAGCGTGTAAAATCATCAGCAAAGGCTGCCGTTTTGAAGCTCCAAGGCTATGTCTGCCACCGCATAGGATAGATGTGAGAGCAGTTTCCTTCCTAAAAGAAACCAGCTCAATTGTCCAGAAATAGCAGTAACAAAGAAATTGCATTACTTTTATCTACAACTTGCATATTGTCTAAAGAGGCTTTGGCCCTGGCGTTGCGGGATTGTACCAACGAGAATGGTTCCTGGACTATACAGTGACCATCTGCTGCTTGTGAAAGATGGGGTGACTCACAGAGGCTGGGGAGACAGCGAGCTTGAGCGCGGTGCCCTTACTCACCCTGCTCCTTTCGTATTCTTTCCTCGAGGCGGCAAAGAGCTGAGCATTAGATATGGCGATCCCACAGAAGGGGAGGTACATCTGCATAACCTGGGGACAGAAAGCATTAAGAACGTCAGCGCGTCCACCGCAACCCAAAGCCCACAGCTCCTGCCTGTGCAGCACTTTCAGTCAAATGAACCATGAACCGGCATGGAGCTGTGAAGGCCACCCTCTCTGCTTCAGGGGGCACGTTTTTCAGAGTTAGCTCTAAGACAGTGTAAATCAGAAACTGGGGAATTCACATCTCTGAAAACAAAAAGTGGGCGAAGCAAAAGATCCCAGGAGCTAAAACACAGGAACTAAGTCTTGCTGTAGGAATTCCTTCAGCCAGTAGCCTTTAAGATACCAGCCCACTTGGGTGTGGTCTCTTATACTGTAAATGCAGCTGTAAAGCAGGTGCTCACTCTCTTGCTTTCGGCTGCTAGACTCTGTTCCTCTTCCCCTTCTGTGCAGAGGACTATGATCTAGGACAGTGATCTGTAAGTCTCCCCTAAATAAATAACCCTTTATTATTCATAATTCTGAACTAGTGTGGGATTATTTTGTGACTTCCGCCTTCAAGGTCTGATATATCTTGCGTTCCACCTTTGAAAAATCAAGAAGAGAACTGGAATCTGCCCCTGGGATTTAAAGCTCGTGTTCACATTCATACTTAGAGGTAGGCGGGCGTGAGCCAATCCCTGTGTACTGGTATGTCTACAAAAGGAATCTCAGCAAGGCCTGCCAGCTACCAGACTTAATCATGACTTGCAGGAATTTAGAGGCTAAAGGCCCAGTACTCTTGTCTAAAATGTCTCCGCTTGGATCCACTGGCGGGTAGATACATTTAGGCAAGAATGCAGACCAGCGTGGCCCTGCAGCAACTGTCTGAGGAAACTCTCGGAGCCCTTGAGAGAAAACACATCCTTTGGGAAGAACTGGAATACCCAGAAATGCCCGACCTAGAGAAAGTTTCTCTCGACAGAAGGTCAAAGCCTGAGGGCTACGCCTATCTCTAGAGCATCTGACCCCAGGCAGATAGATGTTCCAGGGAAAACCCCTGAACTTCCACAGCGGGAAAGGAATAGGTGACTTTCCTCCCAGGGTTTGTCTAAAGCAAAGGGGAAATGACAGGGTTTGTGTCAATCTTTTTCTGTACCCCACCCCCATTGCGGTGCCCTGTGAAGAGGCACAGAGGCAGGCTGAGCAGTTCTGGCAGGGACCCATAGGGGCAGTGCATCGCTCACTGTGGAGCCCATCCACACAGGAGGCACCTCTGAGACACCCGGAATGGAGTTGCCTGGACTGAAGGGCTACTTGGGGGAAGATAAAAGATACAGCACAATTCCCATTCTTTATCCTTTGTTAGCTTGCTTCTACTACCTAGCTACAGACCTCTGACCTGGAGTCCCTAGAGGAATTTCAGAGCTCTATAGCTTAGTTAAATCTATGACCTCGTTCTTAAAGAAGCAAGAGAAACAATAGAAGAGGAACCAATAAGCACAAAACCCAACAAGCTTATTTTGCAGATCTCTCGGGGTAAATTCCATCAGTGAGCCTCGAGTTGTATCCCGGAACAAACGCTGTTTCTGCTTCTCCTCTTCCTCATTTCTTGCTTTAATAAGTTTGCCTGTAAGCCTGCTGGTTCACACAAAGCTCCCAGAGTCCTCCAGCACTCCCCACCTTCGGCCAGAATGGGACCACATTCAACATCAGCTCTACACTGAGCAGGTTTTGTTGTAATTTCCTGTTTGGGGTGGGCATATTTTGTTTGTTTTTTTGTCCTTCCTGTTATAGAGATGGTGGCAATTCTGATGACAGAGAGGAGGATGTATGGGTCACTGTTGAGAGTGCACTGGGTCAGAAGCATAGGGGAACACAATTGTGACTTTCACGAGTCAGAATTTACTAAACCATGAGTTCACAAGGCAAGTGGTTCCAATGACTGCGTTTTGCAGAACGTCCAACCTCCCTTGATAAGCCTGGCTAGAGCGAGCACAGATTATTCCAATCTTAATTACTAATGTGAACTTTCAGACCATATAGTACAGAATGTGTGTGTGTATGTGTGTGTGTGTGTGTATGTATGTGTGCTACAGAATGACTACAAAGGATTCAAAAGGCAGGGGTTTTGAGGTGCTTTAAAGAAGCCCCCGAGCCTCCCAGAGGCCAAAACTGGGAAACTGGATAATGATCCAAGAATCTTTGTATTGATAATAAACTCTGTGGAAGAAGCCAGAAGCTGTTGTAGCTGCTGGTGGCATAGTCAGAATTAGAGCTGGGTTGTAGGAACGATCTGAAATGATGGGCAGGACCAGGTTAGGCAGACTGACAAATGGCCAGGCTAGGAAGCTGATCAAGAGGTTGGGCAGACCTCAGTTTGAGGGGGGCCTCGTTGACAGTGTGACTGAGCTAAGCTGAAGCTCTGGGGACAGCTGGGAGTTGTACTCAGATGACTGGTGACCGGGGGCTCTCACCCTTGCAGTGATGGGGTCTACCTCTTTAAGGGGTCCAGGTAAGGGAGCTACACTCCGTCCTTCGTCTACCATGCCTGCTGAGTTCTTGGGCTTGGTTTTGCTGATACAATTTTAATATAACATGGATTCCCACGTCTCAGTCCACCACAATGACCTTATAGGGTAGCTCTCTATAACTCCAGGAATAAGTCATGTGTCAGTCTCTGATTCATGGGCAGTGTGAGGCAGATGGTCCATTCATATCTCCATCCGAGTTCACGGGCATCCTCCATCTTGACACCAAGATGGTGTCAAAGATGATTGTAAAATGGAGTCTCTCAGGGCAAGACACTGTTGTACAATATAGGCAAACCGAAAAGCCAGTCTTATGTAGTATGGACCTCAACAATTATGTATTCAATTCTCCATCACTTATTTTGATTATGTTTGCCTTCTGGACCAAGTCTAAGGTGGTGTATAAGTCCAGCAAATAGGAAGAAACAGCAGTCTAATGAATTTATGAACTATTCTCTGAAGCCTTTGTTCACTTGGTTTGTGATATCAATTATTGAACTCTTTCTACCAGGCTTTATGTGTAATTAAAACATCTGGATTTTTAAAAAGTTTTAAATTTATTAAATTTTACATGTATGAGTGTTTGCCTATAGGCATGTCTACATATCAAGTGTAATCCTAATGCCCAGGGAGGTCAGAAGAAGGTGTCAGATCCCCTGTAGTTACAGGTGGTTGTGAGTCATCATATTGGTGCTGGCAATTGAACCTGGGTCCCCTGGAAGAGCAGCCATTGCTCTGAACTGCTGAGCCATCTCTCCCGCCCCTAAGAGAATCTGAATTTTAAGCCACGGTGGTTTTTTTTTTGTCCTTTTCGTGCCTTTTCTGTATGAAATTTAACAAGCCACTTAAATGCTGTAAATCTACTTCCTTATCTGTGAGACACCAAGTTTATGGCAGTTTTTGGTGTTTTGCGGCTCAAATGATTAGAAATATCAGAGAGCCGTAATGTTATGCTTGCTGGAAGTTACACAGAGTTCAATAAACATGCTTGCACCTTACTCAAGAAATGTCATTTGTAGGAGAAACTGCAGAGATGCAGCCCTTGCATCAAGGAAGCCGGCATGATGCAGGGTGGCAGGCGCGGTGTGCAGCCTTCTCTAAGAACTGCATCTCTTTGACCTTCGCAAGGATGCACTCAACAGTGGCACTTTTTAAAGAGAGCTGAGGTTTGTGAGCTCACAGCAGGCTACTGGGAGATAATTCTTCTCCCCCTTGCCCCACCCCCTCTCCTGTCAGCACATTTTCCAGAGGTACTGCTCAGTCAAGGATGCTTTGGCAATGAAAGCCCTTTGAAGGTAGAGACACTGTCTCCTTCCTAGTAAAAAGCAGAATTATTTGCTATCCAATATAATAAAGATGATTTCTTCCCCTGGACAGAGGTCGATTTGGGGATCCTCCTGCAATGCGATATGTCCCGTGTGCAGTTATAGTGTGAGGGGCCAGCACAAACGCTGGAGCTCAGCTTCTTTTGCCTCCTGTGAGTAATAAACTATTCTCTGCCACTGATCTGGGAGTCTTGTATCCCTTGCAGGACTCACCAGACTGTGGCCCACTAACTTTCTGTTTTGCAGGTGGACTAGAGTCAGACTTTTTAATGATCAACAAGGTCACCCAGATGGTAGGTGGCGGGGCTAAATTGCATTTTTAATTCAGTCACCTTGACCCTGGAAAATCTACTCTCTTCTCTTCTACAGGGTCTTGCCTCTGAAAGAAATGTGCATCTTTCCCATCACAAGGGCATGGCCTGGTTAACTGCAGCATGACTGACGGGTGCATGCAGAGAGAAGGAGATTGGATGTTTAAGTGGCTACAAGGGGCTGCAGAAGGACAGGGAGGTTCTGGTAAGGGAAGAAGTATGGGAGATTTAGTGATAACCAGCCTTCGGGTGATCTGCTGAGCTGATAGACTAAAGCCAATCGTAGCCAAGGAATAAATCATACCGATCGGCATAAGACTGGCTAAAGAGGCCAGGATGGAATCTCTATGAAGATAAAGAATACAGCTTTCCAAGAGCTGAGCAGCAGGCCCAGACGGCACCCTCAGGTGATGGTTTAAAGGTTCGCTCACACTTCTCTGGGTAGAGGAAGATGAACTGGGAAAGCAATGAGGGGGCTGCTGGTGAAGCCCTAAAGGAGAGGCCCAATGTTGCAGGGGCACAGCACTGGTTGTAAGTCGGGGCCTGTCCACACAGAGCCCGTGGGCAAGGAGCCTGTGGTGTAGCAAGTGGGTCGGAAACTGGGAACAAGGCTATGTTGTCTCTACTCCCAGTGCTGGGAAGCTTGAGGACCACTCAAGGTGCCATGGCCAAATAGTGGCAAATCTTTCCATTCACTTCTATCGCCCTGTGAGTCTCCCCATTTTACCGTGTATTACTCTCTTTCTATCTGCTATGCTACGCTCTATGTGTCTGAATTCTTTCAACAGCAACACAAAGACCATGGAGCCAAAGTGAGGCCGCAGTGAAACCAGGGTAACAGTTGCATGGATGACAAGGGCTAAAACTTAAGTCTCAGACTGGAGTTAAAGACCTAAGTGTTGGGGGAATGAGCTGCTTGTTCTTCCCAGCTGCCCGGCTAGCTTAGTCCCAAAATAATCACACAGAAACTGTATTAATTAAATCACTTCTTGGCCCATTAGCTCTAGCTTCTTATTGGCTAACTCATATTAATTTAACCCATTTCTATTAATCTGTATATCACCACAAGGTCGTGGCCTACCAGCAAAGTTTCAGCAAGTCTGACTCTGGAGGCATCTCTCTGACTCTGCCTTCTTCCTCCCAGCATTCAGTTCCATCTTCCCCGCCTACCTAAGCTCTGCCCTGCTATAGGTCCAAAGCAGTTTCTTTATTCTTTAATGGTAACCACAGCACACAGAGGGGACTCCTACGTCATCTAAGATTTGGCCCTAACTGCATCTTCTATACTCTTAAGATTCAGGAAGCTGGATGATCCCCATCTTGGCTCACTCCTCAAATTACCTACAGAGAACCAAATCCCACTGTGTTCTCCACCATCTGCATCACCTAAGATCTTTTCCCCCTTGCCTTCCAAATTGATTTGTGTCTAAAAACATATTAATGCTTATTTTAAAATTCGGGATGCTTAAGTTGTTATTTTTGGATAGACATGTTTAACATAATACCCTTGTAATATCAGTATGTGTGATGCAGGGACATTGCCAATTAGGGCCAGGCCATAACAATAAACAGCTCAAAATAACATATTATATTGGTTTCTAAATCTTTCTGTACATTTGTATTTCTTTGCAGAATGCATTTAAACATCTCAGGCCCATCTTTGTATCACTGTCTATTATTACAAGGCTCAATTTAAATATTATTTGAGAATCAAACCTTACAAAATTACCCCCATTTAAGCCAATTAGAAAAATTTTATGTAGCGAACAGCCCTGGAAGATAGAAATGCCATTTTGCAAATAAAGGGGAAGAATTATTTACCATGAAATAATAAAATTAACATCGGCAACCAGCTACTGCCCATTAGAAGGTTCTGCTGAAAGCCATGTCAGGTCAGAGGAGGTGGCAACTGATCTCAGGGGTTCAGCCCACTGGCATGCAAGGCACTGGTGGATGAATCTCAGATAGGCAAGGCCCTGAGAGACTCCGCCCCAGAATGTCTCATGCTACTTCTCTGCCTTTACATGTTTGCCACTGCCGTTTGTCTCTGGTATCTGGCATGGCGTGAATGGGCATGAGGTGGTACCCACCGCCCTCAATGTAGTGTGACTATCACATGGAAATATTCCTTTCCGCTGGGCATTTTTACTGTAGATTACAGTGAAGATGATTTCCTCCTAAGCTATACTATTTAACTGAAGCAATGATTTTATACAATAATAGTGTTAGTTTAAATTTTGATGATTAAAGATCCTTAATAAATATAATGAAGAATTATGATAGAGGTTATCTTAGAGGGAAAACTAACACAGGTAAAACAAGATATGGTATTGCCCCTGGCCCTGATCAAGCAGGGGCTACAGAGAATAGAAACTTAGAACAAGGAAATTTCACACAACTGGTGTCTATTGAGGAGCCATATAGACTGTGGCTTAGGTTAATGACTAAGGAAAACAATTGAGTTCCAGAGCCCAGTTAGCTCAAATTCTTTTAATCCTGATGTTGGGAGATGTGTTCACAGGTCTCAGTGTACATCATAGCTAAAACGTAACGACTTAAGGTTAGAAAAATATGTTTTGTCAATGACTTTGAGGTAAAAAACCTCATCTAAAGTTAAGAAAGGCACAAGTTGAGTGACTCGTTAAGGTCAGGGAACAAGAACAAAGCAGCCTGATTATTATTAGCTGATAAGTCTTTGTTACTAGGATTGGTTGGTTACCAAAGGTGATGACTAATTCCTTGTACCCATTTCTGCCCTTAACTTGCTGATATAAGAAAAACCTGTTGATGAGTGGGTGTGCACCCTGGGGATTTAACAGTACAGCTGACTCTTTTTCATATATAAAAGTTTAGATTTGTGATTCTTTTAAGACTTTTTATAAGATTACCATTTGGGATTAATAATAAAAATCATTGATCCTCTCTTTGTAACCACAAAATGCAGCCTGCCAGTGCAAGGACTGGCCGAGAAAAATACCTTGCTTGCTTACACTCTGTTGTTAATCTATAACAAGTTGCTTGGGTATGAATGTTTGTGAGTTCTTGGGACAACTTGTTTTTCACCTGTAATATATAAAATGTTTAATCATGTAAGGGATACAAAAGCATGTTGTTTTAAAACTTGTGTTCACTCACTTAAAAAATAAAATGTAGCCACATTGTAAATTTTATATTGCTTGAAAGATTTTGCTGGGGTGTATAAGCTGTAAGAGAACAAATAAAGGTTGTTAGAAGGAGGACATCAAGAGAGATAAAAGGGATAGAGGTAAGAAAAGAAATAAAGAGAAAGAAAAGAGAGGGAACAGAGAAAGACTCTTAGAGTGTGTGCTTTTTCTCTTTTTGCCAGCTCCAGGGAGTTAAGTTTTGCCTCCTCACCAGCCTTTGAGAATTAAGTTTTACTGCTTCAGAGAGAAAAGTCTAGTTAAAAGATTAGTTTGACTCCATTCTTTATTTTCTTGGTTAAATTAGAAACTTTGTTTCAACTTGGCCAAATTTATTTAGTTTGTCTTTGTCTCCTCCCAAGAAAATAGAAATCTTGAAAGATTGTAACTTTCACTGTTACTTTCCTGGTTTACATGTTACTTTTTTCTTAGTTTTATATTGCCTTGCATATCATAGTTGCAGTCAGTCAGTCAGTCAGTAAGTCAGACAGTCAGTTAATGTTAAGAGTTGCTACAGTCCTGTCAAGTTTTTCTCTTTAGGCTTTTTAAATCCCTTCTTCTCTCCCTCCCTTCCCATCTTTTTTTTTTTTTCAAGATTTGTTGCATGTGTTTATGTGTGTAGTTTCTGTGTAAGTACTCATGATTATATGTATCCGGGTATGCATGTTTGTGCAGGTACACATGGAGGCCTGAGCTCATGTCAGGAGTCTTCCTCAATTGCTTTGATCCTTTTCCATAGGAGCAGTTTCTCCAGTGGACCCAGAGCTCACTGGCTCTAGCCAGCCTACTTCAAGAATCTCTTGTTTTTGTCTCTGAAGTCTGGGATTGTAGGCTGCCACATTTCCATGACACTTGGGTTCTAGAGGTCCAAACTCTGGTTCTCTCATGTTTATGGCAAGTGTTTTATCCACTAAGCCATCTCTCAGCCCCCCTGCCTTTCTGGTTTTTTTTTTTTTTGAAGAAAATCTACAAGGATTTATAGCCTCTAACTTTGGTATTAAATGGTTTGATTCTCTTTGTACAAATAACTTAGATAGGTATACAATTATTTTTATTATTACTTTCTCTTAATACTTAGAAGGTATTTTACCTTACCAAGTCCTTTTGCACAAATAGCTTAGATATATTGTATATAGGTATACAATTATGTTTATTATTACTTTCTCTTAATATTTAGAAGCTATTTTACATTATCAAGTCCTCTTGATGCTAATAAGAAAAATACCAGCTGTCATTCTAATTCTCTGAAGATATTTTGCCTTTGTCTATGGTTTCTCTTTCACAGTTACGCAACTGGTAGCCATTTGTAGTTTCTGAGGTTCAATCAAAGGTGTAACTGAACCATATAAAACAATGAATTGACAAGTTACAGTCTACAACTTGTGATAATTTTCAGTTTCATACTGATGCAGATAAAATACATACTAGGGCCTAGCAAGATGGCCTGGTGGGTAAAACCACTTGCCTGGAAATCCTGTTGACCTGAGTTCACTCCATGTAATTTACATGGGTCCATGTAAAGATGAAAGGAGGGAACTGACTCCACAAAGTTGTCCTTTTGCCACATAAACACTGCTGTATGGACCCCACACACATATCACAGACAGAGAAGCGTGTGTGTGTGTGTGTGTGTGTGTGTGTGTGTGTGTGTGTAACAAATAATTTCAAAATTTAAACTATACACATTAATTAGCACTACCTTGACTTTTGAGTCTCTCTCAGGCCAGCTATATTTTATACAATACTCTCTGTGATGTTGGGCTGTAACATAGAGCAGCAGCTTCCAGTCATCCCCAGGAATGAAGGAGTTAACAGTCAACCTTCTATAATATACTATGCTGCTAAGAAGATGTCTAGAAAGTCAGGCATATTAAAAACATTTGTGATGTAGGATATTTTCAAGTTATAATAACTGTCAAGACATAACCAAAATATGCTTTGGGGAACATCTGTACATTGGCCAATAATTACTGTGGATGGAGACAATATTATAGTTTTGTGAGTATGCTTGGGGCTCTTCATTAGCACTGGGAATATTCTACACAGTGGCAACCATTGGTATGGAAATCCACACTTCAGGCCAGATTCAACTGCACTATGGATATCCAGTGTGAGAGATGACTCTGGATTTCTGTTTCTGCTTTTGTTTTTGAGACAGAGATGAATAGCTCATGTTGGCCTGGAACTCCCTGTATAGCTGAGGATACCCTTGAACCCATTTCTCTTGTCTCCACCTCCTGAGTGCTAGAATTACAAGCATATTAATTAATCTTCACATCCTTGCTGTGGAATATTATTTAAACTATGCAAATTATTTAAACTATGCATTTGTTTATGTAAAGATATGTTGTGTTTGTTTCACTTTGCTTGCCTAAGGCACCTGATTGGTCTAATAAAAAGCTGAACAGCCAATAGCTTGGCAGGAGACGGATAGACAGGGCTGGTGGGCAGAGAGAATAAGTCAGAGGAGAAATCTGCGTTCAAGAGAGAAGAAAAAGAGAACAAGGGAGAAAAAGA
>JAQHUG010000038.1:9868755-9886696 GCA_028555095.1 Dicrostonyx torquatus | reverse complement strand
TCTGTGTGTTTCTTTGGGGCTGAATGGATGCAGGATCAGGCAGGACAGAAACCTCTGTCAACACACACTGTGGGGAACTCTACAGGGAAATCCCCTGGGATTGAGGTACTTCCTAGGAATTGGGACTTTCTGTGTTAACAGAGGGGTTAACCTAGGCAAACCATGGCACATTGGTTACTTAGTCTGATCTCCAGCAACAAAAAATTATGAAAGACAAAAGAGGAAAGAACCCATACTTAAAATTTTTTTTTTAGATATATCAGCCACTATACCATGTGGGTCTTATTCTGAGTCCTCCCCTAAAACTGACCATTAAAAAGTTTTATGGAAAGGGTTAGAGAGTTGACTCAGTGGTTAAGAGTATTTGTTATGTTTGCAAAAGACTGGGGTTCAGTCCTGAGCACCCACATGGTATCTCATAAGCATTTGTAACTCCAGTTCCAGAGGATCTGACACCTTTTTCTGACTTCCCTGAGTACTGGGCTTGCAAGTGGTACACAGATATATATATATACACACATAAGACTCATACCCATAAAATAAACAAATCTTTGAAAATTTTAATTCATAAAACAAAGTATTAACTTTTCCATATTTTTCTATTAACAGTATAATAAGACTTCAGGATGGCTTAATGGGTAGATGCTCTAGCCATGCAAGCCTGTTGGCCTGAGTTTAATCCCAACAACTCACACAAAGGAGGGAACTCCATGACACTGTCCTTTGACCTTCACCTGTGTGCATATCCACACAATATAATAGGCTTAGCTTTTTTTTTTTTTTTAAAAAGGGGCATGTTCTCAGATTTGGTGTTTTCTTATGAGACTAAGTATCTGAATTAAGTCTAATCACCTATTTGTTATTGATATATGTTTTTTTCAGAGACATCCGGGCCAAATGAAAACTCTGATTATGCTAGAATTCTGTTGGGAAAATAAACGAAAATATAATCAGGACAAAACGGGGTCCTGGCAAGTTATGCTGTTTTATTTATCCCGGGAAAGTCTCGTAATGAAAGTGATCTTGCAGTGGCTGCTTGAACAAAGAACATGAGTTCTCTTTGTAATCATTAGCCTTCCTACGAGCCTGCTGTGCCCACGGCTAGTGCCATTATCAGTTTCAGCTGAAAAACAAACGTGCTGGTACAACATTTAAAGACTCATTTTTTTAACGTGAGCAGTTCTCTTTGCAAATAATAGTTATCAAGGAAGTTTACCCCGAAGTATGTTCTGTGTGGTATTAAAGCCACCATGGGATAAAGAGTTCCATCATGTAAGTTTGGGGATCACTTAGAAAGCGGTTACGTCCCCTGCTTAGATGAATTTGCGCTGTGAATGTCTAAGAAGGGCAGAGTTTGTAATCTGCATTTGGAGGATTCGAAATAGCCTGGTGTTCCACAAGGAACATGCTAAGAAACACAATTCGCTTTCAGGTTTATGTATTTCTTAGTTAAACCAAACCTAAGATTTGTTTTAAGTGTCCCTATTTCAGGCAGGTCAATCCACCCAAAAGATTGATGTAGCAAAAATTAACATCAGTCAGGGAGAAGGCTGCACTTACGATCTTCTCTGCAGCTCCCACTTACACTCCAGGTCTGAGCGCTCCTGCCGCCCCCTTCCTAGCTGGAATTTATTCAAGACAAGTACAACGCCAGGTGTTTTCAATCCTCTCATTTAACCCTAAGGGCTATCTTCTGGCTTGGCTGCTATCGTGAGCTGGTTTTGACCGCCTAGGAATCTGGGCTTGAAGACTTCTCAGGGAGTTCTTAATCTAGACCTTCCAGACGTGTCTCCCTGTTGCTCCCCACCCGTAGGACATTTTAGGCACAGATGGATTCTGAGGAGTGTTCGTCTTTTTACAGCTGGCGTGTTTTAGCATAGCGTCCTCAAGGCTGTGACCGGATCTCCTGGTCCCTTAAGCAGAGAAGTAGTCCATTCTAGGTGGGCAGTTGCTTGCCTCCGCCGGTGAATATGCTGTCTGCTCCAATCTCTTGCTGCTGTGAACAGCGCTTCTAAGGCCCTGCTTTCAGCTCTTTTATGTGCTCACATTGCTGAATTCCATGAAAGTTCTACGTGTTGTTTTTTTTTAAAGGAACAGTCACACTGCTTCCCAGTGCAGCTGGGCCAGGTGACCATCAGCTTTTCCTGCATCCTGTCAAGAACTTGGGACTTGCTAGGTTTTCAGGTGTTTTTTTTGTTTTTTTTTGTTTTTTTTAAGATTTTTCAATTTGAGTTAGCAAAAAGTTTGTTAATTTCGTGCCCCGCAGTGATCTTTCTGTGGCTCTGATTTGTGTCTCCTGTAGTAATTTCTCTATGACAAACATCTTTCAGATTGTTGTTGGACATGTGTACCCCATTGTTGCAGAGATGATCCAAATCCTTTTAACAGTTCTGAAGTGTTTACTTTTTTGAAATTGAAACAAAATTACATCTTTTTCTACCTTCCCTTTTCTCTCTCTAACCCATTTTATGTACCTCACCTTGGTCCCTCTCTAATTCATGGCCTCTTTTTCTTTAAATGCTATTGTTACACACACACACACACACACATATATACATATACATATACATGTGTGTATGTATATACATAGACATGTGTGTAACTATATATGTACATTTGTTATTGTTACATATATGTGTGTATGTAACTATAACTGCACATATATAAGAATAGCATTTAAATAAAATATATGTATATGTCACATATATGTATATATACACATATATGTAACAAGAGCATTTATATACACACATTATATATACATAAATGCATAAATATATAAATACAGCCTGCCCAGTCCATGCAGTGTTACTTGTATGTATATGATTTCAGGGCTGACCACTTGGTATTGGATAACCAATTCCCCAAGGAAGACTTTTTCTCCTGCTCCCCACTTTCTTTAGTTGCCCGTAGTTCTCCGTTTAGGGGTATGACCCCGTGAAACCCCCCTTTTGTGTTAGCAGGTCTACTGCTGTTATACTTGTTCAGGTCTTGTGTAGGCAGCCATATTGTTGAGAGACCACAGGTGACACTTTACTTTGGTTTCCAGGAGACACAATCTCACCGCAGATTTTCTGGCTCCCGCAATCGTCCCACCCTGAGTTGTTCCCAGGGGCAGAGCTGTGTTGTAGATTCATCAGCTGGAGCCTTTGCCCATTTTTTAATTTTATTTTATTATTTTATTTATTTTATTTTATTTATTTATTTTATTTATTTTATCGCTGTTCAAGTTTTCTGAAAAAGACAGAGTAGTCCTTGCTGAGGCATCCAATCAAGGTGCACAGCCCACTGCAGATTCCCATTTGGGTGACCTCCCTTTCTAGGCTCAGCATCTGATAGACATCTAGATGCTTCACATGCTTTGCTCTGACAAACACCAGGACAATAAATAAAGTTTTATTAGACTGCTGCATTTCTTGACTTTTTGTGAAGGCATAACGTGCTGGCTTTTCTCTCTCCTTGTGATGATTACCTGAGAGCAACCGTTTACAAGGAGAGCTATATTTTGATTATGAGCCTAGCCTTTAACTGCGGGGCCATCTCTGTAGCCAGTTAGTGGTGGCGCACGCCTTTAATCCCAGCACTCAGGAGGCAGAGGCAGGTACATCTGTGTGGGTTCGAAGTCAACCAGCGCTACAAACAGAGAAACCCTGAGAGAGAGAGAGAGAGAGAGAGAGAGAGAGAGAGAGAGAGAGAGCCATCCACTGGAAGTAACAAACCCCTTTTAGCCAGAAAGATATGAAGAAGAGTTTATCACATAAGTAACATAATCTTTTGATTAGTGTTATCTCCAAGCTGAGAAAATTAAAGCACTAATACTGGGAAAATTAAAAGTTGATATTTTCATTAATGTTGAGCACAAGCTGCATTTTCAAACATACCTTCATTACATTTAAATTATCCTGCGATTCCAGTCCCCACTTTCCATTGCCTTCCCCAACCTCTTGTTCTCAAGAGTGTGATCTCATCATCTTGAAGGAAGCGATAATGAACAGAGACCTTTCCAGGGTGAACACTGGGTGAGCACAAATCCCTCTGCTTCCCAGGGAAGTAGCCCAAACAGAGAGACGATGGGCTCTCGGTGTCAGAAGTCTCCTGAAGAGAAGCGCAATTCCCAAGTCGACTCTCGGGTTAGTTTTTCAGAGAACTGGCTGTAGGATCTGATAATGCCAGAAGCATTTGAAGCACAAAGTGAGGAAACGCACATATGTAATTGGACATCAGCCTGCAATGTGCTTGTGTGGACGCTTTCTAAATGGGAACTGCATCCCAGGCTCTCACTCTCTCTGTTTGCAGAAAGGCATTACTGGCGGCAGTGAATTATTGTGAATCTACGGCACTCTTTCACGTTCTCTTTGAAATCGCGAGTCCTGCAGATCCCTGTGTGTTCTCAGGCTTGTAGACCATCTCAGGCTTTGTTTTACAGCTACGCCATCTGCCAAGCACTCTTACTGAGTAAAAGAAAAGTTACAATTCCCTTCTTTACTTACAGAACAATTACTCTTCTGCATCAAGTGTCTCCAGAAAGGAGCCCAGGAGACGGTTCCTTTCTGATTTCTTTTATTTCGAAAGTCGCACATGATGCAAAGCTTGGGAAGCATCTCAGAGGTAGACTGGCTATTAAAAGAGCGGAGAGAGTGAGGTGGGGAGATTGGACAGTTCTCAGAGTCATTCTGGGATTAGAAAAATGTCTCTGTGCTTCGGCCTCCGTCTCTGATGCCGAAAGAAGGCAGCAGTGGCAGGGCATGCATCTAGTAATATCCCAACACAAGAAGGGGCTTCCTCGCCCAGAGGACATGGGCTCAACTGGCCCCTAGATAATAGCAGACACCTGCTTTCTCCAAGAAGGCCACTCTGGAATTTATTGAACACATTGTTTGATACAAGTGGTTGTCAGCCTGGCTGTACTCTAAAGTCATCAGAAGTTAAAACAAAAACCAGTAGGCCGGATACCCACTCCCAAGTTCCAAGAACCAGATTTGATTCACCTGTGGTAGAATGATTCAGTCAGGGCTGAAGAATTCTGTCCTAGGGAGTCAGAGCCATCAAAAAGATAAAGTTAAGGTATAAGCTTCCCATTGTGGAGACATTTATCTTTTTAAATTATTGTAAAACACAGGACCCATGGAAAACAGGTGATTTTCTCTGACCTAAACACACCAGGACCAGGGGAGCAAAATTCAACATGGAGGATCACTAAGCACGTCCCTCAAATCCCCAGTCCTGGATCTAGTCACTGGTCAATTGATTCTTCGTTTTTAAAAAGGAAAAGGTTTTATTAGTTTTTCCTCCTAGTTTTCTCAGGTAGGCATAATAATTCCTTGATATAACAGGACTTCATGGAATGTGGTATCTATGAATCCACATCCAAGAATGGCTAAGAAATGCTAAGTATATATCATCATGCCCAACTATGTGGATTTCCAATGGATTCACAAACTACCTTCAAGTACCTAGGAAGTCATAGGCCCAGATTAAGAGTTTCTGCTCTGTAGACTCACAAGTTCCTGGTTGTGGATAAGAGAGAAGGGAAGGAGACAATAAGCAATATAGTTACTAGAACCTAGAAATTTCTAAAGTCTGTTAAGAGGGTATCAACGTGTCTGGAAATCACTTGTTGATCTGTGAGTTCTGATTTAGCATGTCCACAAGGGGCCTGAGATTCTGTCTGCATTTCTAACTGCCTGGTCATTGTCTTAGCATTCTAAGGTACTCGATACTATGTCTCCAACTTTTCCGAGTACTTGAGGACACAAACGTTGGAATATTTCCACCTTACTTGAAAAACCCAATACTGTATCTAGCATACACTATTTGTTCCAGCGAATTGAGGGAGCAAGGAGGAAGACAAACTTAATTTATTTTCCATGGTCTCTGACTGCCACATGTTAGAACTTTTCAACTCAATAGTGTTTCTTTTCCTGGAACCAAACAGTATCGATTCCATGGAAGCAATTTTTGGACCCTATAAACAACAGCAAAACAAATGCGGTAAAAATCATGGGTAGCACTGCTCATGGAGAAATGGGATTCTATTATGTGTGCAATGTAATTTTTAAACCATTTGTCTGGAAAAGAATTAGACCTCAAACCAAGTTGTGATCCTGAAACCAACTTTTCTGAACCAGAAAATAAAATAGAGTCCATTGAATTACGTGACTCTCCAGGCTATTAAAGGTAAGAGATGGTGCCAGCAAAGCAGCATAGAAGGAAGGCTCACAAGTCCACAGCCCACCTTGGGTTCTCATTCCAGTATTTGTCTTCTTTAAAGAGCATTCATCTTTCTTATTACCCAAGTAAAACCCAAATAAAAAAAGGCAATACACTTTTATTTTTCTCTCTGACTTTTTTTTGTTGTTGATTGTTTTAATGTATTTTCTGCAGATTGAATTCTGGTCCTCCTGCTTGAGAGACAAGCACTTCACCAGTAGAACTGCCTTCCCAGCCCTTGTGTTATCAAAACTAGAAATTCGTAAAATGTAAAAAGAAAACAAAATACCATTTCAAAACAATTTATTGGTGACCCATATATTGCTATCTTCCCCCTTTCTGAGTTTTTTTTTTCCAATGCATTTAAAAAGTATCACAGAATGTAACGTTCCTGGCATGCTTTTTAACCTTCCTTGGTGGCAAAGACACAACCAGGTTTGGTAAATTGCCTGATGGAGGCTAGAAGGGGGCATCACGAAGTGATCCCAAGACCACCGCGAACCCCATCAGCTCCACCCCTCTCTCCTTTAGTCTGTTTAACTGATCAATGAGTATATTTTTTGGGGGGATTCGGAAATCGAATTCAGACTAACTAATCTATCTCAACAGATGGAAATAAGGAAAAGTCAAGAGGGGTTAGGTGTCGCCTTGGAAGGGTACAGAAGTGGTCTCGCGGCAACATCCATGCTCAGACTGGGAATAACCTCCTTTGGTTTCTTCCACGCCGCGAAGAAAGTGAAAAGCAAGGGAAGCTGTAAGGTCTTCAGTGAGTTCCGTGGGAATCAAGCCTTGGGGAAAGGGCACAGCCTCCAGCTAAGCAGCCCTGGGAGCTGAGCTGAATAGAATCACAGGACCTGTTTTTCCCGCCTTTCCCTGTAAAGAGGTGGCTGCTGTCCTCAGGTCCCTTATGCAAAGTCAGGAGGTAGAAGGACAAACAAACCAGTAACAAATGGAGCGATTCTCTGCTAAGGAAATATTGACTTGACAGACCGGGACCAGCTTGGGGAAGTTTCCTTGTGGGAGGAAGGGGTGGAAAGTGGCAAGGAGAAGCTTATGCGGCTGCGGAGGGGGCGGATAATGAGTGAGAACAAGATATAATGGCTCACATGAATGAAGATGCCACAAAGAAACCCATTTCTCCATCCATTAGCCTTGCACAAAAAGCTTGTCCGAGGACTGAAAGGACCCAACCAATCCTACCTAGAAGGATAGATAATAAAAACTGCAGAATGTGATAAACAGGTTTGACCAACAGGTTCTTCCTTTCCCAGCTGGGCAGGAGGATAGCAATTATGAGGACCAGTGGCAGTCTTCTAGCCAGATGGTTATCAGAACCGGTGGTTACCAGAACCAGTAGCAGCAAATGATTATCTATCGAATTGTAAATTGAGTCACGGGAGTGAGGGTGGGGGAGGGGATAGGCAGGATGGGGGGGTATCCTGTAGTCAGCAGGAAATCAGTAGCCTGCTGAATGTCACATACTCAGGGATGGGCTGAACTATGCAAATTTCGTTCTGGGTTGAACTCTGGCTTGTATGTCTGGACCAATCCCAATTGTTCCCGTACCTCATATTATAATTCATGGAAAACTTGTGATTTTTGTCTATAAAAGCTTGCTTGCCTGGATACTCGGGGTGCTTAGCTATCCCTAAGCTTTGCGCCCGATTGCAATCATGAAATAAACCACCTCATGCGTTTGCATCTGATGGTCTGGTTATTGAGTCTGGGGGCTCCTTGGCGTTAAGACCACTTTTGAGGTCTTTCAAGGACCAGGAGTTCCGAGAAAAGAGATAGGCTGGCATGTTGCAGGAGAGCACTCACTGTGTGGCTGAAGGTATGCATTTAATGAAAGAAACAAGAAAGAACTCCCCAAAGCCAGACAGGCCCCACCCTGGAGGGCCTTGGAAACCAGGACTGAGAATTTAAATGCAATGAGAGGCAGGGAACAGTTTGAAACACAGAAGATGTCACGGTCTGATTTTCATTTTTTTTAAATCATTTTTTTGGTTACCCCATGGAGACTAGCTACAGAGGATTCCTTGAATAGGTAGGACTGCACAGGAGACTATGCCAGTGGTCCAGACGTGGCAGTGGGCTGGATCATGACCAGTGCAGTAGCTATAGAGTTGAACAGAAAGCAGAGAAGAGAGTTATGTGCCACTATCGTGTCTTTGCACAGGGATATTGAGCACCTGAAGATTTGCTGCCTATGAAATTCCAGCACCAGTCCCTGGTGACCCTGAGGGAGTTCTCTACCATGAGTCAAACAGAGTTCTATCGGTAAGGGCTGCTGACTCTGTATTTTAAGCCCAAATCAATTTGCTGATAGATGTGATTAATTTGTTCAATGAGAAAAGGATTATGTTTTAACGCCTTGGGGGACAGTGGAGTTCTCTTTGAAACAGAGAAGATTTGGGGAGAATATGATGCAAAGGGGCAGGATAAAATTTGGCATGTGAATTGGATACCCTAAAAGTCAAGTCACGTAGAGAACTGGATTTTAGGTAGGAAGGAACAGAGCTTATATGTTTATCAACTCTTAGGGAGAAAATTAGATATGCATTTTATTTCTTTAAATTTTAATACCTTCAAAATGTATGGAGAATGATTATAGCTTTAATAGAGTAAATGAGGAATACCCATGCCCTTTCTTTTTCTGTGTTTGTAAGCTTTAACCCCAGCCTAGACAGAGATGACCTTACTTATGAATATGTCTGTCACCAAGGGGATGCTACCACCCCCCAGCCCCAGCAGGTGTGATGAGCAAGCACTGTCATTATCGTTTGGAACGCTGGGTCACCTAAGGAGGTATCCTGTTGCTTGGAGTTTTTATTACCCTTTTCATCTTTATTTAAAGATAAGAGTGTCAACAGAGGACAGATGTAAAAGATAAATTAAATCAGACATTCTACTTGAAGGAGCGATGGGGTCCAGTCATTGTCCCCGCCTGCCCTAGAGGACAGATGACAATTTGAAAACAGTTCCACTTTGAGGTCACGGAGAAGCAAACAGTACCATTCTGCAGCTCATACTGAAGAAAGAAATTCCAGCTAAGTAGCAAAGTTGATTATTTATTATTTATGAGAATTTTTCTCCAAATTGAATTTTGTTATGTTCCAAGACATTCCATGCTCGTGTTTTAAATGCTGACACTGTATTTAGGCATACCTCATAAAAAACTGAGACACACTGCAAGACTGATGGCCATACTAGGCTCCCTTCCAGCAAACCTCACGAGAAAGTTAGGACAACCTATGGGACAGAGAACTTGAGACTTGCCCTAGTCACAGACAATTGTCTGAACAGAGCAACTCCCGGGGGCCTAGGACGGTGGCTTGGTGGGTAAAGTGCTCACTGAACAAGCATGAGGCCCCAAGTTCAGCCCTCCAGTGCTCCCATAAATTCCATTAAAAGCCTAGCACATAAACGTGTGTCTCTGGCCCCAAAGTGGGTGGGGGTGAAGACAGGCAGAGCCTCAGAGCTGGCTGATCAGTCAGTCTAGCCAAAATGGAGAGCACTAGGCTTAGTGAGACACTGTCTCAAAAAGTAACATAAAACCGGGTGGTGGTGGCGCACACCTTTAATCCCAGCACTCGGGAGGCAGAGGCAGGCAGATCTCTGTGAGTTCGAGGCCAACCTGGTCTACAAAGTGAGTTCCAGTACAGCCAAGGCTGTTACAGGGCTGTTACACAGAGAAACCCTGTCTCTAAAAACAAAAGGTAAAAAGCAAAAAAAAAAAAAAAAAGGTAACAAAAAGTGACTAAGGAAGACAGCCAAATATATATGCAAATATATACTGGAAGACACCAAATATACATATGCACACATATAAAACACATACACATGGACACATGCATACATACCCATACACGTACACATGCACACACATGTGCTTGCACACACATACATAGCTGCTAGATTAAGAAGACAAAGCCAAGACATATCACCCCAAATCTACTGACAACAGATTCCTATATTTCTTTTACATGTTCAACTAAGGTATTTAGAGAAAAGAACCAAACCATAAGCAAATTGCTGGTAGAAAGTTAATGGAGTTGCTTGGTATCTTATCTTTTGATGCCATTTTAGCCTTGCAGCAACAGACATTACCCCCACACTCACACCTAGCAATATCCATACCCAATGTTGTCTCCTGGCCGTTGGTTTTTCAGGTCCTGAGCTGTTGTGGGCCACAGTCATGAGCTGGAGTAGACCACAGTCAGTGGTAAAGAGGACATCCACCCCAGATAGCAAATCCTCATGAGTGACTGTGTTGACTCTCATGCCCAGAGGCACACGTGTGACCCAGAAGACTTTTTAGAACCTTCCTTGCTCATCATTCAATAACACTGGCCCAAGACAGCAAGGATCCAAATCCCTCGGCATATCATGATGCTCTGGACAGTCTCGCTCTCCCTAAGTCTGTATCTCCTCCCCCAGCATCCTCGACACGGATCCTCTCTCAGCTCCTCTCTTGGACCACACATAATATGATGTCATTTCTGACATCCAGGTTAAGGGATACACTGAGGACAGCCTTATCTTTCTCTTCATTCTTCACAGACCCTGCCCCGACTCCTTGTCCTACCAGAACCTTTCCTTGTGAACCACATTGATGTGGCTGTGTCGATATAAAAATATCGTTTTTTATTTTATATCCTTCCCTGGTTTTCCACATTCACATGCTACCATTCTATTTTTATCTTTAATGATTTCTTGAAATGAATTCTCATATCATTACTTAAGTACATTTAACTTTATGGGAAATTGTAGGTCATTGCCACATTGGAAAGCCGGTACTATTCCTCATAAATTGAGGTAAAAACATACACAATAAAAACATGAAGTGTTATCTATGTCAACTACTTAAAATTATCACACATACTATCATTTGGGAAATGTTACTTTATAGTCGTGTCTCATTTAGTAATTTTGCCTTACATCATGTTACATCTATCTATCTGTCTGTCTATCTATCTTTCTATTTATCTGTCTGTCTGTCTATGTCCATTTATCCTAATAAACTGTAAGTTCAGAAAGGAGGTTGTATGTTGAGCTTTAGCTTTCTCAGTGTCTAGCACATAGTAGGCTTTGCATAAATATTTTTTTTCAGTGACTACATGTCATCCACAAATATATCAGTATCCCTAGTCACAACTTGTAGATATACAGTGGGTGAAATAAAGATACTCAATCCTTCTGTTAAACCTAATGAGGTCATTTAATTATTTACTGAATTTATAGATAGAATATATTATTTTGGATATAAAATATATTGTAGAGGCAGACAGACTGCATTACTGTTGATACTAACATTGCTATCCGCATAAAATTTTAGGTTTTAAAACCTGAAAATGATAGATCTAGATTTTATGAGAGTTATAAAAGGAAATCATACAATGATTAGTTGGTGTGCCTTGCTTTGGAGAAACCTAATAGAATAAATTCCCAGTATTCAGTGGTAAGTTATGGCCACATAAGTTACACTGATAACTAAATTGAAAAGAAACCATTTAAACAACAAATCCTAACAGCCTTTTAAATACACTTTGATCTCTACTCTAGGAGCATAGTTACTAGATGAACTCGGGGGTTCCTTACAAAAAAATGAACACAACTCAAATAAAGCGGAGAAGACAAAGAAAAATATTCCAGGAATTTTAAGGTTTGAATTGGAAATGCAGGTAATTTATTCAAACGCTTAAAAGAATCGTTTCTGATACATTACTCCCCAAAGGTTAGAATTTTCATTTTCAAAAGAGAAAGTTGCATACAAGAATTCTAAAGGCAGGGCACACACGGAATAGAGACGATGGGAATTACTCACGCTTACCATGCCCGTGTAGCAAAAACACACAAAAGTCGGCACTCCCTAGCTTTTTATATCTTCATTACTTAATTGTTCATAAGATAGAAAAAAATGATTAAGGTAAGTCTCTTGTTTCTGATGAGCAAACATCTTGGCCTGTGTTCGTAAGGTTCCTGTCTTTATGGACCTTGGAGAACCACAAGCCGGAAGCAGCCCACCAGAGCTGACCCAAGAACATGCCTTTCCCATACCAATGCATATGTATATAAAACATACGAAGACAAACCCACACAGACAACATGGCACAGAAGGTGTAGAACCTCAAAGTCCTCCGCCATGATTCCTTAAACAGGAAAAAAATTAAATAATTTCCCAAACACTAAAAGACGATCTCAGGCTGATGAATGAGAAGGCCCACTCCTTTCCCAGTCTAAGCCACGGCTCAGCCTCCTGGGTGCTCTTCCCCGGGCTACCTGTAAAATGAAAGCAGGTCCCAAAGAAAGTACCCAGCTCATTCTAGTCCCTGCTCCTCTCTGCCACGGGCTTCACCCTGCCACCCTCGATGACAAAACTGAATATTTAGCAGACCAAAAATACAGCTCCGCCCTGAGCTGAAGAGTGTCAAGCAGAAATAGCTTTGCACACATTTACTTAAGTCACCCAAGTCGACACAGCTTACCTCTCCAAGATGCAGTTTACTAAAAAACGAGCCAAAAAGCAAAACACAACAATGAAGAAACAACCCGCTCCTTCTTTCACCTGCGACAATGCACCGCTCAAGACTCAGCTGATCTCATTTCCCAGCCTGTGGGCAATGAACCAGCTTCCAAAACCCAACAGGTTTGAATAGTAAGTGTCTCTTATGCGATCATCTCTTTGAAGACTTGGTCCCCCAGCTGAGGGCACTCTCTGGGAAGGCTATGGACCCTTGCCGGAGGATGTACATCACTGTGGACAGCCATGGAGGTTTCATGGACTGGCCCCACTTATTTCTCCCTCTCTCTGCTTCCTGTGTATAGATTCCTGACGGCCGTGTTGGCCTCACACTTCTGCTGTCTGCCTTCCTTACCATGACGGACTGTGTTCCTTCTGAACTGTGAGCCAAAACGCTTTCTTCTCTCATTTGCTGTAGTTGGGGCACTCCGACCCCGCACAGAAAGTCACTAATATAGTACATTAGAGCTACCGTGCCGTGTTCTGAAGCACAACCCCATATATGGATTGTGTTAGTTAGTCTACTTTTCTCCCTATAGCAAAATATCTGACTGAGCTAACAATTTAAGGAAGAAGGACTCATTTTGTTGCGTTGTTTCAGAGGCTTAAGTCCAAGCTCAGATGACTCCATTGCCTTGGGTTTGAGATGAGGCCAAACACCATCGTTGATGAGCACATGGGGCAGAGGAGACTGCTCACCCCCTGAAGTCCAGGAAACAGTACAAAGAGGCTGAGAACAGAATTAACACTTCAAAGATGAGACTCAGTTCCTTCCATCAGACCCTACCTCCCACAGTGTTTATCACTCGCCATTGATGGGTGACTCCATAATTGATTGATCCCATGACACCACAATGGATTAATCCATTTATCAGGTCAGGGCCTTTGTGATCCGATCACTTCCCCAAAGTCTTACCTCTAAATGCTGCCTTGGAGAACAGGTCTAATTCATGAACCTTTGGGGAGTGTTTTATATCCAAATCACATTGGTGGCTAAGCTGGTGGATCCTACTTGCCCAGTCTCAGAGCTATTTTCAGAACTAACTCTCTTTTCCAGCCATACTCATGATTGAAAGCTTTTACACTCTTTCATCAAAATCACTACAATTAGCGCATCCTCTGCCCGCTCAGAAGAGCCCGACACACATTTCATCCATCCTTCCAGTCTCCATCCTTACCGTGTGCAGTTGAAAACTGGCTCCCTGGTCAACAGGGCAGAGGATCTGGCAGGAAAACAAACTAAATTCCCCAATTGCGGTGTTTATCCTGATGGGCACAGCTCTTCATCTCTCCAGCACTCGGCAGTGCTGACCCTTGCTGTCTCGGGAATCTCCTGCCCTGACTTCACAGCTAAGATCACAGACCTCCAGAGCCCAGTGATTTAGACAGATCACCAAGTGGAAAGTGACATCCAAAATTATGACGATGAAGAATACAAGATGAAGAAACGTCTTGGGGGCTGACAACCAACTACAGCCTGAGAGTCCTCCTTCCCTTTCAGAAGGAGTAATCAAAATCTACCTCAACGTCTTCAACCTTTATATCCTCACTAAATGCCCAATTAGTCCACTTTTAGATACGTACTGGTCTACTTGGAATTTCCTTTTTAATTTCATCAACCTGTGGGATTGTTATAAATTAGACTTATCTCTTAGCTTTTTTTTTTTTGATTAGGGAGTTGAACTGTAAAATAGAAATGATTAGCTATAAAGCAGAGGCACCCATTTTGATATCCAAAAAAATCAATCTTCTCTCAGAACTGGCAGGATTATTCTTGCAGACAAAATTCTGAATTTTGAAAATTCTGAAAGTTCTATCGCCACTTTCAGCATCTCTGGATCTACGCCACTCAATGCAGATTTATTTAGTCCTTTTACAAAGGCAGTGGTTGGCTTTCTAAAGAGGAATTCTTCTGAAGCAGAAAATTGACTCCATGTAAATTTTTCACTCTGTTACACATATTAAACTGCATTGATTTGGGTGATGGAAAGAGACAGGAAGAAAGAGAGAGAGAGAGATGTGGAGGAAGAGGCCCAAGAGGTCATAAATTACAAATTATGAAGAGTCAAGAGAATATTATCAACCTTTTCTTGTCAGAGAAATTGCTTGAGAGCCCTGTCATGACCCTGAGAATGAAAGGTGGAGCTGCCAGCGACGGTCAAGAATAACAGGCTGGAGAGATGGCTCAGCGGTTAATAGCACTGACTGCTCTTCTAGAGGACCCGGGTTCATTTCCCAGCAATCGTAAGGCAGCTCACAGCTGTCTGTAACTCCAGTTCTAGGGGATCTGCCATCCTCACACAGACATGCAGGCAAAACACCAATGCATATTAAAAAAAATAATAATTCTGCTCAGGATGGAGATGGTTAGTTTCAGATGCTACATGAACATTTGAAAGTATCTGTGGGCTGGGCGGTGGTGGCTCACGCCTTTAATCCCAGCACTCGGGAGGCAGAGGCAGGCGGATCTCTGTGAGTTCAAGAACAGCCTGGTCTACAAGAGCTAGTTCCAGCACAGGTTCCAAAGCCACAGAGAAACCCTGTCTCGAAAAACCAAAAAAAAAAAAAAAAAAGAAAGTATCTGTGACCCTTCAGTGATCCTATAAGGAAAACCAGACTTTCACATGCACACACACACACACACACACACACACACACACACTCACATACAATCAAAGAGTGAGAGAGAGGGAAGGAGAGAAAGAGACAGTGAGACACACACCAGTGATACACACACATACACTGAGAGATGACAGAGAGAGATCAGAAACTAGACCTAATAGATTTCTCCACAGTTCTCAGCTTCCTTACTCAGGCAATCTCATCTCAGTAAGATGGTACCCACACCTATTAACATCTTAGATGTTCATAGTCTTTCCAAACGCTAAATAAGAGACTTCCCCAAAGGTCCCCATCCTAGAACATGGCGGTAAGTCCTAGAACAGTGTTTATTCTCTTAGGTTTCTAGGGCCTACCATAACAAAGTGCCACAAACTAGCCCAGATCAAGTAAAAAGAGCTGTCTCGCAGTGCCAAGACTGGCCGCTTACAGATAAGGCGTCAAAGGGCTGTGTCCTCTGAAACCAGTGAAGAGAGGTTCCTTCTTCGCTCCTTCAGGCAGTCTACGTCTTTGTGACCTAGGGCCGCTGACCTCCAGTCTTTCCATCATGTTGTCCTTGGTTCTTGTCATACCGCCCTTCCTCTGTGAACCCCCAAGTGCCTGAATTCATCATTTGAAAGGGCAGCTGTCATACTGGGATATGGCTTGCCCTCATGGCCCCATTATACTTGGTTATTTCTGGAAAGACCCTATTTTCAGATAAGGGCACACCCTGGGACATTAGGTTATCAGGACTTTAAGCTAACCATTTTGGGGGTGTCGTGAGGGCGCCACTCCACTGTTATTTGCCGGACTGTCTTACTCTGGATGTTGGCAGTAGCTAGGGTAGTACAAAGTACCTTCAAACTGTAGACTGCCCTTCTCCGATGGTTTCGAACGCAGGAATATGTTGGGTGGAAAGACAGGCGTGGAGCTGAAGGTGTCCCTGTTCTCGGTTAAATCTGAAATGCCTAGACATCTGTTAGCTTTCCTGTCATTTATGGTCTCTGGGTTTTGAGACAAGAACAGTGCCACAGGTCTTTCCAGCCGGGTCCACCCAAGAATGTTCATTCCACAGTGAAGGAACAGGGACCCTTGTTCTCAACTGGTCATTAGTGACAGCCTCACTTGTGCTCATCACAATGGGAAAGAATGGCCCTTCAGAGGCTCTTAGATCAATGTAAAGTGCGTACTTAACCAAAAGGAAAATTGCGCAGCCGTTTTCCCCTTATCCTAAACGCCTTGATTGGGTACTGTGAAACCTTCCCATTCTTCCCACTGCTGTCTTTTCTTCCCTGACCTTGACTTGACTTCACCTTCATCCTGTAAACTAATAGTCACATGACGCCAGGTCATCCTATGCCTACAAAGGCTGCGAGTTAGCTAAGAGTTAATAAAAATAGGACTAGGGACAGAATGCAAACCAGTGGGGCACTTGGTTTACTTTTTCAGGATTATGTTGGTTTTCCATTTTTTCAAATTCATTAAATTACCAACCTCCTGTGATAGAGCCATGGGGGAGAGAAAATTGACACCCTGGGGTTAAAAGAGAAGGGTTGAAGAGAAAGAAGAACGGGTTAAATTTGAGGATGCAAACGTTTAGCACCTGATTTCCTCCTTGCAAAACACAGCTTCTTGGTGTCCCCAAACAACCCAAGTGTAGCCCTGCCTCTCCCTGTACTAGAGAACCAACCACAGAAAAATGCTAATTTTAAATCAGGCATCCATTAAAAACAATTGCGTTTTCCTTTGGGGGCTATTAAAAATCAGTGAGAGTCTGTTTGTTTCTCTTTCTCCCTTTAACCATGGTCTGTTTTTAACCTCCCTCTTCTCAAGTCCTTCTTGTCTACAGGAGCCTTTCATTTCCAAAGTGACTCACTGGACCTTCAGTAGTGGATGGCGGCCACCAGGTGGCCCTATCATCAACGTGCCGCTGGCATTTATTTTAATCAGCATCCATTCTAAAAGGCTCTCAGAGTAAGTTTCAAGGAAACAGTCCACCTCCGAGCCTAGAAGGCAGGCTGGGAAAAGGAAGGTACACATACAGGGTACAGGACGGAGAGCAGCTATGATGACGCTGTCAGACTGTTCCCAAACACAGATGCTCTTTGAAGGAGCTCTATGCTTTTACCATAATGAACCAATTAACTCGAAAATGACACGTAAATTCCTGAGTGTTCTGTTACTCAAACTCAAGGAGACTTTTTCATGTGCTCCGGGTTTGTTAAAGTTTTATGTTTAAATACACGACACCATTTAATTCTATAATTGTGTCATAAGAAGCAGAAAACTAAGGTTTAGGGCTGGGGAGATGGTTCAGTCCTGGAAGTGTTTGCCATGCAAGCATGGGTACCTCCAAACCTCGGGTCACACAGTGGGCCCAGTGGGCCTCAAAACAGAACAAACAGGTGTGAATGTAGGAACAAGACTTGTAGTGAGGAGTGGGGGGGTCTCAGAGGCAGGAATGTGAGTAGGTGGGGGTGACAACCATCAGAATGCGCTGCATTCACGTATGAAATTCTGAAGAACAAATTCAATGAAAAATAGTTTTACAATGGCAAGATATACGTGTGCACACATCTAACACCAGTGCTGCCAAGGCAGAGACAG
>JAQHUG010000038.1:9823621-9848281 GCA_028555095.1 Dicrostonyx torquatus | reverse complement strand
CTCCAAAACTACAGAGAAACCCTGTCTCGAAAAACAAACAAACAACAAAAAAAGTTCCAATATCGAAGATAAGAGCTAAGTGAGTTATATTCTGCTATAGGCTTTATAAATTCAGTTTTCTGAGGGCAGTGTAGATGAAACTTATCAAAGACAAAAAGCAAGTGTTTCCACGCTAGGCACATGAGAAGTTGTTCCACACCGTCAGCCATCCAGGTAAGATAAAACCACTCTGAGATGCTCCTGCCTACCCACCGGGGCATCTGCAATGGAGACAACAGGGAATGTTAGTGAGCACGAGAGAGGAACAGAATCAGAACACAGTGCTGGTGAATGTGTAAAATGTGTGGCTCCTTTGCAGGAACAACTCAGTAGTTTCTCAAACTACTAAGCAGAATTTTAGCACAAAACCCAGCAATTCCAATTCTAGGAATATATCAAAGAGAAATAAAATTGCCTTCAGAAAAAAACTTGTATGTTTATTATAGCGTAATTCCTAATAATAAAAAGAAAGTAATCTAAATGTCCACTAACTGAGGAAAGAGTAAATAAATGTCCTATATCCATATAATGAAATATGATCAGCCATAGAAAGAAATAAAGTACTAAAACATACTACATCTCGGATGGCTCTTGAAATGTCATGTAAGGAAAAGAAGTGAGCTACCAAGGATTCCATATTGTATAGTGCTGTTTGGAGGAGCCACCCAAAAATATGCAAATCCATAGAGAGAGAAGGACAATGACTGGATATAATACTAGGAAACCTGGGAGAAAGTGGGAAGTGATGCTAATGGGTACAGGGTATGGGGGCGTGAAATGCCTTGAAAATGTGTGTTAATAGTTACAAACCTGTGTAACTATACTAACGGCTACTAATTTGTAGGTGAATGAGTTATGTGGTATTGCATTATATCTCAATAAAGCTATTTTTAAATCAATTTCAAACCTCTTGACACAGTAATCCTAACAGTTACTTTGAATCACATTGAACTGCAGGAATTGGTTCATTTCTGATCTATTACACAGCACTTCAATAGCCCAATAGCTATCCTAAGGCAAGGCCCAAGATTGATTGATTTATTAAGAGGTTAATAGTAATTTTATAATGATATGATTTTTGAAAACAACCTAAATGCTTAGAAACAAAATGATTAAACAAACTTATATAATTACGTAGTAGAAAAATGACGGAACCATTTGAATCAGACATTTGAAGAATTACTTAAAATATGACTTTAAAAAGTACTCTATGTATTACATACTACAAATTTGGAACATTTTTATAGGTAGTAATAATAAAGACAGGGAAATTCACCAAGAACAAAAACAATAGATTTTCAGAGAGAGGTTTATGGGTTATATAAATTTTGCTTTTTTTATGCTTTTCAAACTTTCTACAATAGATTTATATGATTTTCATACTTAGAAAATGACCTTATCATCAAAGGAAAAACATTGAAAAAGCATATGCAATTCGAAGACAGTTAAGTGTACTTGATGCTCGCTACATCTACTTATAGTAAAAAATAATTTGAGTTTTCCAAAATTTATTTCAGGCCAGGCTATTATTGCATAGAGAGTTCTTGTCTCCAGGGAGAAAAGAGGAGGAAAGGGAGGAAGAGGAGCACCAGCAGAAATTCAGGAATTTCAGCATTCTGAGACCAAAAGAAGCCACCTCGTGTTCATCCAGGCAGTAGCACTCAGCTACTCGTTCGATGACAGTTGTCTGCCTCCATTTGAGGTCTCCAGGAAATAAGAATCCGCAGCACCTGCTCTGGTCCTTAACAACAATTCTTCCTGCCAACAAGCTCTTATTTATTTCTAATCTGCCATTGTAGAACATTCCTTCTCGTCTAAGTCATGCTCAAGTCTGGGACCGTGTTTGTAAGACAGTTATCTGATGTTTTGTGCTCTTAGATACGATTTGACTATTTCATGTCCTGATAACCATGAAGAGCTGTGGATTTAATAGTCCTATACTATTAGATGGCCTAACTCTGCCAGATCGGCCATAACCTTGCCTATTTAGCTCTATAGTATGGACAGCCCAGCCATGTCAGGTTATAATCAACCAGACTGTCCATTCCCTCCACCTGAATGATCACAACAATTATTGTGGCTGGAACTTGCTACTCATAGGAAAAAACCTTGAGGATGCTTGGGATGGACACAGCAATCAAGCAACCTTAGATGCTGGAGAGACCGCTTGCTCAGCAGTCAGGCAAGCCTGGGAGGCTGGAGAGACTGCTCCGTGGGTAGGAACACTTACCACCCTTACATGGGATTGGAGTCTGGTTCCTAGCACCCACATTGGGAAGCTCAGAACTACCCAAACTCCAGCTTCAGGAGCAGCCTCTAAGGACACACACACACAAATATAAACAGACAGACACAAACCATACACAGAAATAAAAATAAAATAAGGCATAAAACAATAAAGCAAGTTTGGTAAATAAGGTCACTTAGAGAGACACTCTTTAAGTGAGCTCCTGGGATAAAGAGAAAAGGAAGCAGATTGAGATGAAGCCAGTAACAATTTATGACAGTTTTCTAGGTTTTGCTTACTACCGTTATGTGTATATGACTGTGGGTGTGTGTACGTGGAGGTCAGAACTTGGCATATCTGGTTCTCCCCTTCCATCTTTACGTAGATTCCAGGGGCTCCAGACACAGCCACATTAGCCATCGGAGGAAAGGAGAATGTTTTCCACAAGGTTGTCAGTCTACCCAGATCCCAAGCCTACACCATGCAGACACATCCATTTTTGGTTTTTAAAATTTTTTTTGACTATTTGATCATTTCTATTTTTTAACAAATGGTTAGTCAAAATTCAACCACAATCATTTGGGGGCAACCTGGGGATTGGGGGGGAAGCTAAAATGTAAGATATTAAGGACCATGACGAATGACAAACCAGAATGCTTTTGTCTAGACCCTACTGAGATCCAACGATGGATTTGACTTAAGCTATGAAAGACAGGTGGAGAAGCAGGGTACCCTGTAGTCCACGGGGAGGATACACCAAGGTATGGCCTCGGAGACCAAAGGCACCATGACAAAATGGCAGAGTATTGCAGTCTTCGTTGGGTGTCAGTCTGGCAGGCACACACCTGCTTTCTTAGGTAGATCTGCCTAAGGCAGAGGCAGGAGGCCACAGCAGTATTTCTCCAGTAGGAAGAGAGAACCAAAGCTCATCCTGAGTTCTGACAGGAATGTCTTTGTAAACAACTTTCTTGCAAATCTTGGTTATTTTGAAACTCTTGGTCAGATGCCGTCCAGTGACGGCATGGGCTGTGGGTGAATTGGCCACTGATGCTCTGACAGCGACTGTCTGGACCCTGGACAATCACCATTAAAATGCAAAGAGTGTCATGACTAGACCATGGTTTAAATGGAGATAAAATACTAACAAGTTATGGGATTTAATCCAAATTTTTCCCCGGACTAAGATCTTATTGATCAAATACAACTTGAAACCACAAGCCATCTGCCAGGACGTTTGAGCTCTTTTGCTGAACACTAATATTTGATCATAATTTTATAGAAACATGTTCAGAAAGCTTAGCTGGCATGCAGCAAAAACGTGAAAATAATGGATGAGTATGATGAGTTTGCAATCAGTTGATGCACTGCTCCTTTAAGAGTTAAGCATCTTAAAAGCAATGGAATATTAGCAGAAAACAGCAAACTCTCCTGGGGGAAGTGTTACAGTGTGTCCCTGTAGATCAGCAGTTCTCAACCTTTGTGGGTTGTAACCCCTTTGGGGGTCAAATGACCCTTCCATGGGGGTCATCTAAGACCATTGGAAACTACGGATATTTACATTACAATTCATAACAGTAGCAAAGTTACAGTTATGAAGGAGCAACAAGACTCATTTTATAGTTGGGGGTCACCACAATATGAGGAACTGTATTAAAAGGTCACATTAGGAAAGTTGAGCACCACTGCTGCAGATCAATGGTTTATAAAACTATTTGAAAAGGTCTTTTACATAGCATCTTTTGCAGAAACTACTCAGACGATGAAGAAGAAATCCATCTATCTTTGTTCTCAGTAAGTTGCTTCATGAACGTGACTAGTTGTTTGGGAGTTGGCTATAATGGTAGAACTGCATCTTGCAACCACGTCTAAAGATCAAAATGAAAAAGAAGCCAATCATTTGCTAGCCAACCTCCATGTTAGCAGCCTGCATGAACTGTGTTTGTCTTTCTGAGACCACCAACCTGTCAGTCTTTCGGTACAATGAACTCAACATTCCCCTTCTCAACACAATGAACCTAATATTTCTTGTACCTTAGATAATGCATAGTTGCAAAATATCATCTTCGCGGAGTTTTGAAGTGTAAGGCCAAGGTTTTGTGAAATCCTCCCCATTATCTGTCTGTGAGTCTCATGCGTACGTCTCATAGCAAACTCAAGCCCCTACAGAGACTCGTTAGAGCCATCCGGGCACCCTCCTCAATACCAGTTGGCAGGGTAGCACTACCAGTAACAAGTTCTGGAAGATGGCCAGTCTCCAGCAGCTGAGATGTGTTGGCAGCATCCCAGTTCCAAAGGATGAACGTATCAGGATAGCTGCACACTCTGATTTATGAGCTGAGAGGAGGTAACCACAGGCTAAGACACCCGATATCAACAACCAAAGCAGAACTTCAGGCTATGAGTGTTACACATCTGTCATTGGAAAGCGACTGTACCAGACACGTTCTGTTTCATTCATGTGACAAGAGGTGACACCTTTTGCTGCCAAAGTGTGCACAGCCTGAAAGGATAGATAAGCGCCTACACTCGGGGCCATTTCCTAGCTGTCATGCTGGTGACAAATGTCTTAATAGATCACCAAGGTTTGCTTCTATCCAACTCATAACCTTAGTCTGCAAAAATAATGTCTCCCTTTACTCCCTCTGAAGAACAAAGTGATAAGTTAATTGCACATGAAGACTCTAATCGTACCACCTAGATCAGATAGCTCATGCATAGCCCTGGAAAACAGGAACATTTGCTTAGGACCCACGAATTGAACCAGAAAATTCCAGTCATCCCTTCTACATGGCCTGCCTTTATGTGCACCTTCAACATGAATTGCCAAACTAGTAATTTGCCAGTGTGTGGCTGAAATGATGAATACATGCTTATGGGAGATTGGGACTCACACAAAACTCTCTGAAAATTAAATTCTTGCTAATTATCCAAGACTTTTAGAGAACACGAGATCACTAAAGCCACTGAAGAGAAAGCTTTAGTAAGGGGCTGGACGACCATCTATCAGACAATGATCCCTATGCCAGAGGAGGAACCAATGACCTTTCCAAGTTCTCCCAATAATTATCACATGACACCACATACAGCCACTGAGTCACAGGCATGGAACTCTCAAGAAACAAAATACTTTCTTATTCAGTGTGACATTAAGTACATGAATATCTCTAAATGGATATATTTAATTTTTTATGTACCTCAAAGTATTTGCTGTTTTTATACATCAAAGTGTTTATAAAATTGTGCCATATATACCTTGAAATCTTAAAAAAATGGAATTTTATGGTAAGAGGACAAAAAAATGTTATGCTGATTGCCCAATAAATTTACTACTCTGTGTCTGAGTGACGGCAAGGCAGCTGTGGCGTGTCTACTGGTGAGGGTCACCCCAAACACATACTGTCTAGGATCTGTGCCACTCCTCACAGCAACCCTGTTTGGAAGGTTGTGAGGCTCAGAAGGACCTGGCAAGGTGTCCAAGTTCCTTCTGCTAAGGAGCACATACTTGAGTCTGTCTTGGAGGCGTTCTGACTCCAGAACCTCCTAATCCTACTCACACGCCTTTTCTTGTTCCCTGTTTTTTGCCTGTGGGCAACCCAGAAATTACAGGTGCATCTGGACTTCAGAAGACTCGTGCTGGCTTTTGCTTGTTTGTTTTTATGATTTTTATTTTTAAACATGTGTGCCTGCATGTGGGTTTCTGCATGAGTGCAGTGCCCGTGGAGACCAGAAGAGGGTGTCGGACTCCCTGGAGCTGGAGTTACAGGTGAGCCACCATGTGGATGCTAGGAACCGGACTCAGATCCTCTGCTAGAGCAGTGCTCACTCTGAACATCTGAGTCCTCTCTCTAGTCCACTGCTGGGCCTTACGTTCTTTCTGAATGTGAAAGAGGTTGTCTGAAGCCCGCCGAGAAGAGCAAGGGAAACTCCTTTGGATTTTAAGTGTGAGCTGATCAAAGATAGCAGGGTACTGAGACCACGGGCTTGTCCAACACTGACACCATGGTAAATGAGTTCAGAGGCTTTGAAAGCTTCTGACAGTGCAGACCTGGCTTGCCTTCTGACTCAGCAATGTCAGTCTGTGGAGTACAGCATCCAGAAAGGGCAGGAAAGCAAAAGGAATGTGTTCAAGACTACTCAACTTGCTCTATTCACACATATGGAATCTATAGTCTTCAAAAACCAGAACTTGAAGACATATGATGTATGAATCACGTTATGCAATATGATATATGCATATACATATGTAGTGAATGTAGCATGATGCAGACTGAATTAGTTTGCAAGTAGAAACAAAATTAGCTTGCAAATTAAAGACAGAGAAACAAGATTATGTAGAAAAAAAGAACATTAGAAAGCATTATAATCATTCCAAATTGAAAATATAGAATACACTCATATGTGGACAAATGTGGAAGAAACAGTATGTTTAAATTATATTGATAGAACATGAGGTGCAGGAGGCTCGCCACAAGTTTGAGACCGACGTGGTCAATACAGCAACCTCAGGCCAGCTAAGGCTACCTAGTGAGAATTTATCTCCCAAATGGAGCAAGAAGTAGAATACAAACTGAAAGGATGAAACAAAAAACAGCTTATTTATTAACAGTGATACAAGAAAGCCGTGACCTCATAATGAAACCAGAGTGACAGAAGGCTGCCTGGCTTAGAGACTGCATTAATCAAAGCTTCTGTTTAAGAAAACGAACAGGCAATCTACGGATCCGTGCCCAGAAGCCAGCCACCTCCACTTGCATATGACAGGCTCCAAGGGGGCAGGATCAGCATATCCTATGGTGAAAACAGAAGGGGAGTTAAATATGCTTTGATTTGAAGTTTTGGTGCGAGGTTTCTAAAGGGCAGATGATGCCAAACACCTTGGCCTTAGGTGATAGCTCACAGAAGTTCTTATTGGCCCTGAGTTGGCAAAAGCCAGGTTCTTCCTGGTCCCCGAACCCCAGGCTGGCCACTAGTGAGGGTGGGTCTGACCTACATCATCTTTTCCTGTTTGCTTTTTAAAACATATTTATTTATTATGTGTACAATATTCTATCTGTGTGTATGTCTGCAGGTCAGAAGAGGGCACCAGATCTCATTACAGATGTGGTTGCCGGGAATTGAACTCAGGATCTTTGGAAGAGCAGGCAATGCTCTTAACCACTGAGCCATCTCTCCGGCCCTCTTTTCCTGTTTGTATATGGAATCTCTGTTTATGTATTACAGAATAGGTGGCTAAAGAGCAGCCAGCTTGCCCAGGAGGTGGCTTGAGGAAGGGCTGAGTTTCTGATCCCTCCGGCTGCAGGCTCCACCTCTGCAGACTCAGGAGCCTGGAAGTTCTAAGGAATAAAAACTGGGAGACAAGTTACACAATGGTAATTTTTCACTGAGCCCTGCTAGAGCCTTGTTGTCAGTGTGCCCCTATGAGCTCAGCACTCTTCCTAGTTGTTTCCCGGTGCCCTCTCATGGAATCCCCCTCTGGCCCTTTGACATCAGTGTTACCCAAGACGTAGAGGAAGTAATGTTGATGCAAATATCACTGTAACTATCACTTGGGTGGCCGTAAAGTCCCATTGTTGTTCCTCCTTTGGCAGAGGCAGCTAGCTTGTATCCTTTTCCACTGAACATTTCAAGAATTTACTTTCTACTTTTTGCCCTAACCATGTCTATTGGATATACTCTTTGAATCCTTGCAAGAAGAAACCAACCCAGGTTAGAAATTGTGGACATAAAGTATTTTATAACTGTGTCACCTGGATGAACATACTCTACCTATCTTGGCTGGTAAAACTCCAAAGCAGTAAAAATACTAACTATATGGGCTTTTAAAAACCGTACTGAAGGATAAACTTATACTATGGGCACATGAAACAATTTTAGAAGGGAAAATAATTAATTTGGGAACAAGAAAATAGGATTGACTCTACAAGACAATCTGTCTGAGAATAAGTGACAAACACAAAAGGAAAATTTAAACTCTGGCCAAATGTCAGATAAAATCAGATTTTACACTCGCCTAGCATCTTACATTTCACAGAGAATTTGCTATTATGATCTTATTTAATTCTCGTGCCCCATGGTGGGAGATATAATAACTGTCAGGTAGGGGAAGTGTGGGAGATTCCCTAGCTTTCCAAAGGTGCCCGCCTATCATCAGTCAAGTTGGGTTCAACCAAAGCCCGGTTTTCATTGATGCTGTTCAAGAAAGGCCTGGAGCAAGGCTTCCTTTAAACCATCTGGAGTTGGGCTGGAGAGATGGCTCAGCGGTTAAGAGCATTGCCTGCTCTTCCAAAGGTCCTGAGTTCAATTCCCAGCAACCACATGGTGGCTCACAACCATCTGTAATGAGATCTGGTGCCTTCTTCTGGCCTGCATACATACACGCAGACAGAATATTGTATACATAATAAATAAATAAATATTAAAAAAAATCTGGAGTTTAATGGGTCTCTGTCTTGTAAGTATAAATCCACCAGGAGGCGTCTAGAAGGCAATCATAACACAAATGAATCAATGGAAAGATTGGTGTGGTCTCTAAGTGAAGGGGGCAGAGCAGAGGGCAGATCACGGGCTTATGAGTCGGTACATTCTAAAAGGCACAAACCCCAACTCCTATCTAAACTTTGAAAGGAGCCATATTAGCTCAGGATTTTGCCATCGTGGTTAAAAAAAAAAAATTAAGAGGCCAGGCGGTGGTGGCACACGCCTTTAATCCCAGCACTCGGGCGGCAGAGGCAGGTGGATCTCTGTGAGTTCGAGACCAGCCTGGTCTACAAGAGCTAGTTCCAGGACAGGCTCCAAAGCTACAGAGAAACCCTGTCTCGAAAATCCAAAAAAAAAAAAAAATTAAGATAAATCTTTCCTTCAACATCTAAAAGTTAGCACCGCTTTTCCCAGGGATCCTGGTTTGGCCTGCAGCATCCACAGCTGACAGCTCACAACCACCTGCAACTGCTGTTCCAGGAGGGCCAGCGCCATCTTCTGGTCTCTGTAGGCGCCTGCACGTACTCACAGGAACATAGTCCCACACAAACACACAGATGTACACATAAGTAAAAAGTTAAGTCGTTCTGAAATCTGCCTAGACATTCCATGAATGCGTGTTATGCTGACCAAAGTAGAATAAAGTCTACACTACATTTTTCTGGGTTTTATTATTACTTTTCTTTGCAGTTTCATGCAGTTTTATAATGCATACTGATTACTCTCGGTCCTTACTGTCTTTAATGAGCATCCTACCCATCTATTTCCCCCTACAAATCTCTTTCTCATGTTTCTATTTGCTTTGCTTTCTGGCTCACGGAGTTTAGCCAGGGCTATTTGTGTCGCCATGGATCGAGAGTTTGTATCCCCGTGAATTTGGAGCTCTCTGTTGGAGCCTGCTGGGCTTACCAGTGGATAACACAATTGAAAGCAATGGCTTTTCCTCTCTAAGACTCCATCTCGCCAATAGTTCAGCAGTAAGGGGTACGCGTTATGAGCACTTCTCTCTCCATATTTACAGAGCCAGTCTTACACAGGCCAAGTGTCAGAAACAATTTCTGACTCCACATTTACAGGGCCAGTCTGATGCAGGCCAAGTGTCAGTAACTACAGCTGCTGTGGGTTCATTATTACAGTGGCCGGGTCCTGCCTGAAGCACAGTTCTTTCCCCTATCTTCTTGTTGTTTCTTCCTGCCCCTCTTCCAGAAGCTTCCTTGAGCCTTAGAAGGGCAATGCACGACTTGTTTAGGGCTGAGCCTCACCATCACGTTTTCTTGGCATTGGACAGCCACAGGTCTTTGAAACCACCACCATTTATTGAAAACTGGCTTCTAAATGCTTTTTCTGTCTCTCTTAGTTCTGTCTGTTGAAACCTATTCTTGACTCAGAGATGAGTCGTCATCTCTTCTGAGAAAGCCCTTTGGCACGCCTCTCTCTTCTACAGCCAGCACACTCTAGAACATCTATCTTGTTGCCTCCCACCTCGGGTGACACAAAATGTGGGATTTACCCACCTACCTCCTGTGATCCCAACCTGTGTGCTTCACATGCGGAGTTGATAAGAAGCCACCCAAGGTTCTGTGAGCGTATGTACTCTTACAAAGATCTGAGTTCTTTCGATCCCACCGCAGAAAGGACCTCAGCGAAGGACTCACACTAAAAACCTTCCCGTTTTCCCAGGATCACATTTCACGCTGACCTCCTGTGCCACCACAGCTACCTTCGGGGACTATTAACAATTGGCACTGGCAAATAGGAGAACCTCATCCAGAAGGTTAAATCATAAAGTTTCCATCAAATAGCAGTATAGCAGTCATCCAGCATGGACAAACTCCCACCAGTTTCTATTTGGTAGGAAGGTAAACGTCCCAAAGCCAGAGCCTCCACTCCCTGAAGAGCCTTTCTCGGCATGGCTTGCAATAAACTATTGCTAGAGCAGCTTAAAGTTCTAGAGCAAAAAGTACGTCACTTCTGCCAAAGCCACTTGTTCTTCAGAACCAAAAACGTTGCTCCCTTTACTAGTGATTTACAATAACAATTAAATGATCCTCATTTTATTGAGGTTTTTATATAAGAAGTAAGAAAAGAGCTTCTCCGTCACAGTTATATAAAACGGTAAGAGAAAATGCTGAGTTTACGAAATACAGTGATCTTCCCATACTCTCTGCCCTCCCTTGGGTCACGTACGGTCATGGTTCTGTTCATGATTTAAAGGCTGATTTACAAGACAAATAAAGACCAGGCAATAGCGAGAATACTACTGGAACTTGTAATGAGAAGCAGACTTAAAAAAAAAAAAAGTGGAGTGATTATTTTCAATTATAGCACATTCTATGAAATGCTAAAAAAGCCTCCCATTACATCTTGTACAGCTCAGGAAAAGCTCTGATCTCTGAATAGGCTAATCGAAGACTATTCATGTAATTCCCATCCTTTCAGGGAGAGCAGCAATCTGTGAGCAGAATAGAAAGTAGAAGTCATGCAAGGCGTGAAGTCTTACTTTTTCGTCATCGTCCGTAAATGGAGCACCCTCGGGAATCTTATTTATTGCCTGGGCCACACCGATAATCTCGCCGTCGCTGCTCCGGATAGGCATGCACAAGAGCGATTTCGTCTTGTACCCAGTGAGCTTGTCAATCTCATCGTTGAATCTTCGGTCCTAAAAAGAAGGCAGAGAAGGCATTCATTGCAAAGGGCAAGGAGGTGAGGGACGAAGGGGAAATGTGAGCTCATGTGTCACTGGGAAAGGCCCTCCTGCCCCCAGCTTTTATTTTCAATGGATTTGATTTTGTATTTAAACCACCAAAGGAAAATAGATGATAGATTATCACCATCATTGTGAGCCAGGCTAATGAAAGGAAAAGGGGCCGGTGTTCTAGGGAACTCCATTGTGTTTTACTAACAAAATGTATGCTATTTCATAATGAAACCTGGGTATAAAATATTATGTGAGAAAGTGATGTAGCAAATACATTAAAAAATATTGAAATATTCAAGAAATAATTACTTTATTTTTAATTAGAATTATTCTGGAAACAAATCTATGCACCCATTCTGATATTTCAAAAATAGTTCCAAAAAGGAATGATGGAGGAGAGAGACAGAATGCCAGCTAAAAGATACAGGATAAATAATTAAGTTATGTAATATCTTTTGCCAACTACAAGACTACTGCCGTGAGCAAGGCACTCACATGGTCTTCAAAGGCCACCCTGAAGTCCTTATTAATGATAATGCTAACATATGCTCTGTAATGAGGAGATCTGGCAGATTCCATCTTAGACAAGTAATTAAATTTAGCTTGACCGTGGGTGAGTGGAGATAGCATCATCATTTCCTGACATGATGCCTTGGGAAGGATATGTAGCACCAAGGACATAGGTGCTCGTGTCAAATGGATAGCAGGAATCGTATCATTTAGAAAAAGAAAACAAAGGAAACCGAACTGGAGAGGTGGCTCATTTGGTAAAACACTTGCTACACAATCACGAAGACGTGAGCTCGATCCCCAGCACGCTATGAACAGCCAGGCACAGCTGTGTGTGTCTGCAGTCCCAGTGCCGGGGAGGCAAAGACAGGGGGGGGAGGGGGGATATGATGATGATGGGGTGGATGGGATATGGATATGGAAAGACATCTAATGCTGAGGTTGTCCTCTGGCCTCTACACACATGCACGCAGGAACAGGCACACAATCAATCAATAGGCCCTTGTATGACGGTTGGGAGTTCAGCTCATCAGAGAGGCTGGGCCTTCCTGCTGCCACAGAGGCCCTAAAATTTCATCTTGGAGTGAACTCTTTCTTTGGCCGACCCACACAATACAGAACACCCCAACACATGGGAGCTGCAAAGAGTCCTGAAATCCAAAAGAAATGTGTGGCTCTTCACTGGATGGGTCGGGGAGAAAGCTGGGCAAGGTTAGAGCACAGCCTTGGTAGAGAGTTTGCTTGCCGGGCTGTCTACCACAGTTATTTAGGAGTGTATCCTATCCTTAATTTCAAGTTATACATGCTAGGGTGTCTGGGAAGGTCGATATCATGATACTTTCAAATTATAAATAAAGAAAAACAAAGAGGGAAGAAGCGAAGGACGGAGAGTGGGAGGGAGAGGAGAAGGGGGCACCGGCTGGGACCGGCTGCAGAGAGGGCGATAGGAACTGAACGCACTCCGGGAACATGATGGAAGCGATGCCGTTAGTTTCTTGTTTCAAGCCCAGGGTTAGAGTGATTTCGCTAACTATCCGCAACTGTGTGTTAAGGCCCCTTAAAACACATAACCACAGTCAGCTGCCTCCGGCCGGCTGTTGAGTTTCACAGGGATTTGAGGTGACCGCTACCGACAAGACAAGAATCTCAAGACAAACACTGTGTCCAAACTGGGTCGCTACCTGTGTGATGAACACCAGGAGCAAAAGCAGCTTGGAGAGAAAGGGTTCATTTCGGTGTATGCTCTCGGGTCACACTCCATCATGAACAGAAGTCGGGGCGGGAACCTTGCTGCAGGAAAATCCTACAGCCAGTAGCCTTCCAGTTACCCGCCCACTGGGGCGTGGCCTCTTATACTATTTATGCTGATGTAAAGCACGCCTCTGGCCTCTTTTCAGCCACGGGATTGGGTTTCTGTTCTCCATTCCAGCAGAGGATTCTGATCTGTGAGTCTACCCATAAATAAACAACCATCTATTATTCTCAATTCTGAGCTAGTGTGGGATTTCTTCAGAACCTGGAAGCAGGAACTGAAGCAGGAGCCAAGGAGAAGTGAACGCTGCTACTGGCTTGCTTATCCTGCGTTCTTCGCACCTCGGAGTCACCTGCCCAGGGATGGCATTGTCCACAGCGGGCTGGACCTCCCGCATCAACCGTTGAACAAGATAACACCCCTACTCTAGGACACGGGCATTGCAGCGCGGCTGGCCTGTGGTGGAAGCTCTGACTGCGCCCCCTTTGCTTCAGTCTTGTCACGTGTTTCAACTGAGAGTAGGGGAAAACCCCAGGTCAGATCCACGGGGGAGACGGACCTTTTCACCTAATATAGAAATTTAACCTTTGAGGCGGAACTCGGCAGCAGTTGGGTCTGAGAACTTTCGAGTTAATGGGATCGTCTCCCAGCTTCTCCTGAGAGCCACAGCGCAGCTAGACATAATGGACGCGGGCTTCCCTTTTGTTTACCTTTCTCTTAAGGGGATTTGATTTTATTACCACAATATATGACCAAATGGCTCCTCTGTTTGTCCTGGTAATGAAGGGTAACGGGAAAGACTGTTAATTCATAAGCAAAACTTTGCAGAGGCTTAGACAATGTTTAATGTTTGGAGCGCACGTCCCTAAGGCCAGCTACAGCGATGATGGCGGACTACGTGTGCGAGAGAGTAGCTCCTACTCACGGCACTGACTTCTAGATCCCAGGAGGAAGAACCTAGAAAATGTGAATATAGAGAAGTTCTCTTTAGGGGAAGAGTCCTCCTTGAAGGTCTACCACATTATTACAAATTCTTGGGGCTGGAGAGAGGGCTCAGTCATTTAGAGTACTTGTTGCTTTTGCAGAGGTTCAGTTCCCAGCACCCACATGGAGGTTCAAATCATCCATAACTCTTGTTCCAGGGGATCCATCCTCTTCTGAGCTCTGTGGGTAACACACACACACACACACACACACACACACTCACACACACACGCACACTCATGCATATGCTCAGGTAAAGCAATAACACGTGTAAAATAAATAATAAATATAATTATGTAAGTATTATAAATTCTTTTTTATGTACATTGGTGTTGTGCCTGCAGGTATACAAGGGCATAGATCCCCTGGAATAGGAGTTACAGACAGCTGCCATGCGGGTGCTGGGAGTTGAACCCGTGTCCTTTGGAGGAGCAGCCAGAGCTCCTAATCGCTGACTCATCTCCCCAGCTTCCCAAGTATTATAAATTCTAAGTAGGTTTAATCTTCCATTTTTTTTTACTTCCTTAAATTGAAGGCATGAAAAATCTTAAACATTGTTTTTGTTTCCACTACATAACATATTTTAGAACATCTAAAATGAAATTGTATTGTATGAAAACATATGTAACTAAGGGCTGTGGAATAAAAATGTATTTAACTCACTTATGTGAAAGGTCTACAAAGCAAATATAGTAGAACATTAAGATCCCATAAAGATGGGTGAACTGTTCTTTAAATGTTTAAATTTATTTTTAAAAGTTAAGAGCATTCTTAGAAATCAGGAACCTTTTGGATCTGATACCGAATTGGACTAACAGCTACCTGGTAGGAAGTCATGAGAAAAAGCCTAGAGATGCTCTGGGTTAGGAAAGGCCAAGGGAGTTACAGGAGAGTCGGCAGAGGGGTGGGGACGTGAGAAGGTGGGCACAGTACTTGAGGGGATGGTTGGGGGAGGAAACACAATGGGGGGGAAATCGAGCCTCGAGTTTTCAGCTGAGAAGCATGTAAGTAGAATGTCATTTCCTGGGATCAGGAAGGTTGAGACAAAGGTGATGTCCATGTGGGAAGTGAACAAAAACAGCTGGTCAGTCAATTTCCTAAGCAAAGTGGGGTGCACTTCTGGCCCCTGCCCCAGGGGTTCTCCGCTCCGACTACACATCAGGACATTTTCCAAGTGGCCAATGCCTGCCTTCCAACCCATCCCAAACCGAAGCAGTCAGCGCTAAACTTTTCATCTTAAAATCTCTTATGCAGTCCGTATGCAAGAATTATCAAAATAATAAATAATAATAAGGAACAAGACAGAAGAATGCATTGATGGGAAATCCCAAAAAAATGAAGGGGAAAAGGAGAGGGGCATGTATTCTGGGATTGTATATCAACAGAGTGGACTATGGTGGATTAGACTCATGCGTCTATCTGGAACAGGTCTGGGTTGCCTGCCCTGACCTTTGCACCATTATGAAGGCCTGCATCTCTGCACCAAAGTTTCTTTTCCACCAGCCAGTAGGCCTGGGCCAAACTCATCTCCAAAGGAAGGCCCCGGGGTGCTTTCTCTTAGATTCTGGGAGCAAGGCAGGGATTATCTTCAACTTGAAGACTCTGTATTTTTCTCTCCTTGATGATAAACTACCTGACCAAGCAACTTAAAGAAAGAGAGAACCATGCTGGATCCGAGCCATGGAGTGCCTATTTTAATCTTAGGCTCAGTGGATTCTAGACCAGAGCTGAAGTGATCACATTTTTGGCTGCAGCATGTGCCACAAAGAAGGGCTTTGTCACCTCAAGACTTCAGGAAGTGGAGGAAAAGGAGTGAACCATGAATCGAGTCCTACCTTCAAAGCCACATCCCTGATGGTCTATTTCCTCTAAATAGCCGGTACTGTCTGAAGCAGCGGTGCTCAACCTATGGAGATGTCCCTAAAATGTGTGTGTCTCTGTGTGTGTGTATCTGTGTGTCTGTATATCTCTATGTGTGTGTGTCTGTCTCTGTGTGCATGTGTCTGTGTGTCTCTCTATGTGTGTGTATGTGTGTGTGTGTGTGTGTGTGTGTGTGTGCATTGTTTTGGTTAAAGAAACTTGGAAAAGAAAGTAAAGGCTGCCTTAGAAAGAACGAGACTGTTGCTTAATCACTTTTCATCCGAAGCTCTCTAGAAGTCAGCAAAGTTTCACGGACGGCCAAGTATGGAGGAGGCAGGATCAGCACGGAGCCCATGACCTTGAGCTTATGTGCTCCTAAAAATGGAAACCTGAACAGAAACCTAGCAAATGCCTCCAGGCCTCTGGTGCAGCATCAGAGGGCAATGGTACTCCATTTATATTCGTCTCCCCGAGGACCAGGGAGCAAGAACTAATCTACCACAGGAGCATCTAAGAACTTCAGGCAAGGCTCCTTTCACAAGGTTGTTAAAATCTGGAATGAGTTTCTCATAATTGGTGTAGCCTCTCCTTGCCTCGAGAGTTTTCATGTCATAATATTTTCATATCAAGTGTTTTGAGTATAACTGTTCTCCATAAGCAGAGAGTTCAAGGTGCTCTTTGGGCAGACCGACTCTTTCTATCTGATACCCACCTAAGATTTTAAACATTTAAAAAGACAACAAAAAGACAAAGTCCATTTTTTTTCCTTTTTCAGCAAAATAATTGAACTATGCTTCCCACCTAGAAAAGGGTAATTTCGTAGATTTGTGACTTAAGATCTTCCACGAGATTCTTAGCTCAGCCTGGTGCCATGGCTCCTACCCTCAAGATCCACTTGGGCTCTAGAAAAGCAACCTCTGCACTCTGAGCTTTCAAGTCCTTGAAAAAGAGCTGCCAATGATTAGTCCTTGTGTCTGCGCATGCCCACCAGCCCCCTGAACATGTTTCTAAGAGTACATAAAAAGCCTCACAATTTGAAAGATGACGTGTTCCCCCTCCCCCCACAGGCTCATGTGTTAAATGATTGCTCTCCAGCTGCTTGTGCCTTTTGGAGAAATTTTAGGCCAGTGTTTCTCAACCTTCCCAATGCTGCAGTCTTTTAATACAGTTCCCCATGTATTTTGACCCCAACCATAAAATCATTTTTGGTACTACTTCATAACTAATTTTGCTACTGTTAGAAATCGTAATGCAAGTATCAGTGTTTTCTGATGGTCTTAAGCGACCCTGTGAAAGGGTCATTCAACACCCCAAAGGGGTCATGAATCATAGGTGAAAACCACTGCTTTAAATAGTACTGCTGACTTAGAGGCAGTGGACCATCAGGGGTGTGGCTTTGAAGGTAAGGCTCGAGTCATGGTTCCCTCCTATTCCTCCACTTCCTGAAACCTTGAGGCAACAAAGCCCTTCTCTATAGCACATGCTGTAGCCATGGAGATGATCAACCTCAGCCCTGGCCCAGAATCCACTGAGCCTTAGACACAGATGGACACTCTGTGGCTCTGATCCACAATGGCCCTCTCCTCCTTTAAGTTGCTTGGTCAGGTAGTTTATCATCGAGGAGAGAAAAATACGAGGTCCTCAAGTCAAAGATCATCCCTGCCTTGCTCCAAGTATCTGAGAGAAAGCACCCTGGGGCTTGGCCGGAGCTTGGCCTCAGATTTATGGCAAAAAGTGAGTTGTGTAAGTAAGTTTTGCTTTTTTGCCTGTAGCCTCAGCACTTCACAGAAAGATTTTCTATGCTCATCATCCAAACAAGAATGTGTCTTAACCACCATGTCATCCGTAGGATGATTTTTTTAAAAAAAGATTTATTTATTTATTATGCAGACAACATTCTGCCTCTATGTATGCCCGTATGCCAGAGAGGGCGCCAGGTCTCATTACAGATGATTGTGAGCCACCATGTGGTTGCTGGAAATCGAACTCAGGACCTCTAGAAAAGCAGCCAGTTCTCTTAGCCACTGAGCCATCTCTCCAGCCCCACGGATGATTTTTTTTTTTAAACCATACTCTCAACTCCACATGCACCTCACATGGCCTTTCAAATCCAAGGTGCTCAAACTGTCAAGTCCGACATCCACGTAACGGTAGCTCTGCTTTCCGAACCAGCAGATGAGGAAGCAGGAAATTACAAAACACTGTATTAATTCCTTGGTGATTTCAACTGAATTTGATTCTAACCGATAGAGCCCCTTAGTTACAGCGTGTGCATGTATATAGGGCGTGTCTTCACTCTGTGGGTGCTTTCATGTGTGCACAGCGAGAGAACAGTCCCGGCAACCCATGTGAACCTGGGATTCTTTGGGAAGCTGGTGCCACAGCTCCACCCAGAGCAGTTAAATCCCTGCTGGTGGTGGGTGGGGCAACTCCAGGTATCTGAGTTCTGGCTGTTTGTCAGTGTTAAAATCCACTGGTCTCTGGCTCTGACAGAAACAGACTATACATAACACTTCAGAGTTTTCAGGACAAATTTGCTAGTTATATACATGTCATCTCTCCCTTGAAGGCATCATGGACGTGCCTGTGTACTTTTATAACACGTGGGAATACCTCACCAGATCTGAACACCGTGCTAGTCCCACCTTTCCTCTACACTGTCGCCAAACACTTCACGGAGTTGTGGAATACACAGACCAACAGAAACACAAAGAATAAGGTAAATAATCCATTGAAACTACAGCCAATGGAGCTCCAAACTCTCCAGCAATCAAAAGGAAATTGCTTCTACGGGTTCATCGATTAGTAAGAAGTCATTCAGTTTCAGTGCACAGAAGCATCTCTGCGCTGGCTGGTCATATGTCAACCTGACACAAGCTAGAGTCTTCTGAGAGGAAGGAGCCGCAATCAAGAAAATGCCTCCTGGTCTACAAGAGCTAGTTCCAGCGCAGGCTCCAAAGCCACAGAGAAAACCTGTCTCGAAAAACCAAAAAAAAAAAAAAAAAGAAAGAAAGAAAGAAAGAAAGAAAGAAAAGAAAAGAAAAGAAAAGAAAAAAGAAAAGAAAAGAAAAGAAAATGCCTCCAGAGGCTCCAGAAGTCTGAGCTGTAGTCAGACTGTAAGGCATTTTCTTGATTGGTGATGGATGGGGAGGGCCCCGCCCCGCCCCCGCCCCGCCCCCGCCCATTGTGGGTGGTGCCATCCCTCGGCTGGTAGTTCTGGGCTATGAAAGAAAGCGGACTGAGCAAGCCATGAAGAGCAAGCTGATACGCAGCACTCCTCTGGGGCCTTTGTACCAGCCCTGTCTCCAGATTCCTACCCTGTCTGAGTTCCTGTCCTGACTTCCTCCAGCAAGGCACAGTGATGTGGAAGTGTAAACCAAAATCTTTTCCCTCCCCAAGTTGCTTTTGGTCATGCTGTTTCATCGCAGCAATAGTAACCCTAACAGAGACAATCTAGTTGCCATGGTAACTTAACGCTTCTTGTCCAGAAGACGCTTGAGAGACAAAACTCTATAGTTTTTGGTTGGTTTTTAATGATCCGGAATGTCCTGTCTTACTCTGTAGAAAGAAAAACTAGTTGTTGTGAATTGGTGAAAGGCTTCAGCTTCTACCCCATAAAAACAAAGACATCTCACACGGTAACGTGATAGCTGGCGCTTTGTGCCTCCTAATTAGGTTCCGGCTGGGCAGAGTACGAAATTAGCACGGTCGCTCCTACTGTGTGTCTGCAAAGTGTCATCGCAGTAAGCAAACGTCTTGTCATTGAATCCTTTCATAAACAACGTGTAGTGGTCTGGGTCGTGAAAATATCATCAACAGCCCTTCATGGTTTCGGAAGCCTCAGTCTGACTCAGGAGCCCGGTTAATGTGAGGCCGTCTGTGTGTGTGTAAAGGTCAGCCCCAGCCGAGAAACGCAAAGTGAGCTTTCTTCTGTTTAAGCCTTCCAAATTGAATTAGTGGTTAGCAGACTCCATAGAAACTTTTAACATGAGGCTTTGGAACAATCGCAGTTGTCATGTGCCGTTGAGAGACATCACTCCCTTCGGTTCTGCTGAAGTCAGCTGGTCGGCACTGATGCCGATTCTCTGTCCTGCTCTTCGCGGCACTTCCTCTTGATCCTGTCCTGCTGTCATTTATTATTTATCCATCTCGCCATAAATGCATCTCGGGGCAGAAACTGTGTGAAACTGGAGGGACCACTGCACAGGTGAACACAAAGCGCAGGTGAGGTCAGAAAGAGGAAAACGATAAATGCTTAAGTTGCTTTGCTGGATCCCACAAGCATCTACACAGATCCGTGGCAAATGTGCTATAGGATTAAATGCCAGCCTGTGCTCTTTAAGCTTTAGTGGAGAGGCCAGGACTTGAAGGGGAGCTGCAGAAAGAGTCAGCTAAGGAAAGAGACGCCACCTCTCTTCCCTTTACAGCGGGAACTCCAAGAATGTCAATGAATCAGGGTGTGAGTTGGAGCTAGAAAGCCAAGAAGCTGCCGGGCGGTGGTGGCGCACGCCTTTAATCCCAGCACTCGGGAGGCAGAGGCAGGCGGATCTTTGTGAGTTCGAGACCAGCCTGGTCTACAAGAGCTAGTTCCAGTGCAGGCTCCAAAGCCACAGAGAAACCCTGTCTCGAACAGGAAGCCTGCCGATATGACAAGGGTGTGATTGTCACAGTGCTGTGGGACAGATGCTAGACAAACGGTCAGGGACCAAGAAACATGGGGGCACCAAGGTCAAGACTGCAATGCACAAAAGTCAGGGAGTTGGCCAGCAGAGTTGGTATTATCCACTCATTAAAATCCAAAAAGGGGCCACTCCAGCACCATATCTTGAAAATCATTTTTCACCATAGCCCATGAGACATCCCGAAAAGTGGCCCCCAAATGGAATCGATTTGTAAACTGCTCTGTCAGCCTGCTCCCAATCTTTCCCACATTCATGCCAAATTAATGTTATTTTCAATATCATATATTTAACCGCACTTCTAAGTATTGTTACTATGTAGAGGTTACTATTAATGTTTAACAAAAAGCCATTTATTTAAAGCACACTGTTCAAGTCTCTGAAACATGTTTCACTACAACTTAAAACAAAATGTATTTTTAAAGGTTTCTGATCACGTTTCTTGTTGAACATGATAAAAAAACAGAGATCATTTAATATTAAAATGGATTTCAAAACAACAATAATTAAAATAGTAAAAAACTATTTTAAATGGGAAAACTAACAGACTAGAAAGGTGTGTAAGTGTGTGTGTGTGTGTGTGTGTGTGTGTGTAGACACATGGGTGCCACAGCACATTTGTGGAAGTCACAGGACAGCTTGCAGAAATCCATTCTCTCCTTCCACCTCTGAGGTTCCAGGGATCAAAGTTACGTCGTCAGTCCTATAGCAAGCACCTGCACCTCCTAACTCATCTCTGGCCCAGATGGCGTTATTTACTTTCAGTTTTAGTAAATGCTACCTACATTTATACCTTGCTGGTGATAATATAAAATACATATGGAGAAGAACCGAGCAATTAGTAACAAAGACGTCTAAGTTTTATACTCATCAATTCACTAGTTTCATTTCTAGGAATTTACAATAAGAAAAATTGAATAATACCTGAATATTCAAAGGGAAATTGATTATAGTATGGTGAATTCGTAACTACCATATAAAGACATAGGTTTTTATTTCGTTATTGTAAGTGATTTTTTATTATAACATGAGGAAAGATACACAAAGAAAAGTGACTTAGGAAGTAGTTAACACAGTTCACAGTTTCCTGAGGGTGAGGGGATAACCATCCAGGACTGGGCTACAGCTGCAAAACTGCCGTCCAAAGAGAGAGGACTTCATTTATTGGACTGTAAGGTATACCAGATGGCGGCTGCCAAGATGGAGATGGACCAGTCCTAACAAATCACATACTCATGAGAAATACACATCATTGCACACTTCAGCTTAGAAAGATATAAATGGTCTAAGCTAGCCTGAAACTAAACGGCTCTGTTCGGTTTTATTTTCACCCTGGGAATAAAGCTCTTCATCATAAAAATTAGGCCCAATTGAAATGCTGCACAGAAGACTAGAGGATCTTGATGTTGTTGTCTGAACTGGAGCAGAAAACAAAGAGAAAGATAGCACAGTTGGGCAATGTCCTAATATGTCAAAGGAATCTTTCAACTCAGACTGATTCTGACTTCGGTGTTAAACACCTCAACCCCTTACATAACAATGCATCTTGATTTTCCAGAAGGACCAAAACTGGAAACTGAAAATTAGCAGTAGCCGATATCTGTCCTAAAAAAAAAAAAACAAAAACTCTAATTTGGGCTGGTTGACGTGACCGAGTCTGGATGCAAATAATAGCACAAGCGAAGTCCTGACAGCCTGGGTTAGAAACAGCGAGGGACCGAGCGCTGTGGAAAGACGTACGAAGCAGTTGTTATCTCTTTACGTCTTCTAAGAGGGTCACTGGGATTAGTATATGCCCTTACATCCCTGGATCCCTGAATCCTCTCCTTCTCAGTCTTGGGTCTCCTTGAAGGAGAAGTGCAACACTCCAGGATCTCCAAGATAAACAGATAATTGAGAAGTCTGAAAGTCTCTTCCTTGTAACTATGATGCCCAAATTCCAAAACTATCCAGTTGACAAGAAGACTCCTACAGGAGTAGAAGAAACTGTCCCTAGTCTTCTCAAAAGAGGACCTGCTGTGCTTCAAATGAGAATGGATTGCTGGGACACTAAGTAGCTTCTCTTAAAGCAAGAAAAGCTTCTCAATAAACGTTATGGGCAATATTGTCAACTGGTTACAGATAAATGCTGAAGAAGTTGTTCAAATAAGGGAAAATATTGTGCTATTCAAATTGGTCTTGTTCATTCCACTGTCTTAGGGTTTCTAATGCCGTGAAGAGACACCATGACCATGGCAACTCTTACGAAAAAAACAAACAAACAATTAATTGGGGTTTGCTTATAGTTCAGAGGTTTAGTCCATTATCATCAAGGCAGGACATGGTGGCATGCAGCAGACATGGTGCTGGAGAGGAGCTGAGGGTCCTCCAGCTTGCAAGCAATACGAGTGGTTTCAGCGTTACTCCAAGGGTAGCTTGAGCAAAAGAGAACCCAAAACCCACCCCCACGGTGACACACTTCCTCCAACAAGGCTACACCTACCTCACCAAAGCCACACTTTCTAGAGATTATAGGGGCCAATGACACTTGAATGACCACACTACCTCAAGAGGTGATAGGGCAAGCTCTCAGCGACTCATATGGATACAATGGCGTACTAAGTCACATAATTGAAAAGTTGGGGAAAAGTTGTATCAAAAGCTAATCTTAAAGGAATTGTGGAAGACTCTAATCCTACATTCAAAGAAGTCATTGCATGTCTTTCCTTGGGAGAGGAAAGCAGACATCCATTTATTGACTTCAGCAGCAGCACCTGCAACAGACCACAGGGAGGAGTCCTCCTAAGTCTAGCTCGGTGAACCAATGAGTTCAGTTGGGGTTACTTAGTGGAGCAGGAATGGGGAGTCACCTACAGAAGTGTGGGCTGTCTTAAAGGCAACTATGCCATCAAAGACAATGTCTCTGCTGCCTCTCCAACCATTAGCTGATGATATAGCCTCAGAGGTGGGTGAGCCTCACGTACCTACTTCTCCATTCACGCTGACTCATGAGTGAGCTCGGGTAGTACCTCATGTGTCTCAGAAGCCCTCCCTCCCTTCCACAGGGCAATGTTGTTAGTGAGTGTAATCTTGGGAGATCCTGTGCAAGCGATCACAACTGCCCTGATCTCGAGACTGCTCATTCTTAGAGAACAGGGTTTCACAGCAGGATATGAGAACATGGTAGGCTTGCAAACACAGTGCCCCGTGTTCATGTTTTCTAACGGGGTAGGTGATCAGAAGCTTGAAGTGACACTAGTGTTATCACCCAAATATCAAAATAATATTCCAAGACATTGATGAACATGGGGCTATTAAAGGATTTAATATAGTTGGTAAACCATAGACTCTGTCAGTGAACTAGAAGACAATAGCCACATAACTTTGGTGTGGGGATTTAAGGAGACAAAGTGTCATATGGAGCAGCATAACTGAACAAACTCTGAAGCTGGGTATTTTAAGCGATAATGAAATAAAGCCATTTTAGTGTAATTTGGTGTCACTAGAGATAGCCAAGACTGTCCACAGAGAATTCTATAAACAAGCTGTCTTTGGGAACACTGCTCTCCCGTGTAGGATCTTACATAAGAACTCATCTGAACATCATGATGACACATAAGTCCCTTTAAATTACAGTTTTACACTGGGCGGTGGTGGTGCACAACTTTAATCCCAGCACTTGGGAGGCAAAAGTAGGCAGATCTCTGAGTCTGAAGTCAGTCTGGTCTATAGAGAAAGTTCCAAGACAGCCAGGGTAACACTGTCTAGAAAAAAACAGTAATAATAATAATAATGATAATAATAATAATAATCACAATCTTGCATTTGAAGTTTTTGTTTATAGTGCTTCTATGTCTTTGAAATATCAAATCTACCAACTGACGTGTGTGTGTGTGTGTGTGTGTGTGTGCGAGAGAGAGAGAGAGAGAGAGAAAGAGAGAGAGAGAGAGAGAGA